>BPLR01001555.1:0-2500 GCA_021605095.1 Caerostris extrusa
CGTCCATCCTTGTGAGGCCAGCGATCAAACCGAGGGTCAACCAAGACCTAATACCACTGATAGTTTCAGATATAAGAAATATCTCACTTTGTCAGAGAAGTTGTTATTGACCATTTTGTCTGGCGGAAACTTTGCGTATGTGAAAAGCTGTGATGAGAAAGAGAACAATATTGGCAAATAGAAGCAATGCTGCTGGTACAACGAAAAATATCAAGAGTCCTTTTTTGTTGTTCAGCCAGCATATAGGTTGTGCATATCTTGGCCGAAAGTCACTTTCTGTTTTTAAGAATTATCTATTATAATGCTCAGTATTACCAAACATAACGGAGATATCCAAGCACACAAAGAATATTTATGAAATGTAGAGGACTTTTTGGGTTGACGAGTCTGTGTGACTGTGAATGTTCCATGAATATCGAACGCCATCACACACATCCACGAAAAGGCAGTTAAATAGCCGAAATGAATCAGAACACCATTCATGTAACACAACCAGTATATATCTCTAAAGCGTGGACCCAGCAATAAGAAAAGATGTCCGCAAAGCAATGAAGCTGCTAAGACATAAGTATTTTGCCAGGACAATTCCTCAGCTTCTCCAGCAGTCCATACACTAATAAGTGAAGTATTAAACAAATAATGGATATGGACAGAACAATAACAGAAACCCACGAATGCACAATTGAATACGGCAATATATGTGTCTCATCCGCACAGACAGCTATTTGAAGCACCCTGTCGCCCTCTTTTTTGTGCACTTCATAATCTTCTTTACTCAAATGGCTCATTGTCTTGTTGATATAAATACTTCCATCAGGCATGAGATGGAAATTACTGTCATCTAGGGAATGATTTTGGGCAACTGTCTTTTAAGCCATTTGGTCCTCCACGATAATATCCAAAGGGACACATTTGAATCCTTCTTTCTTGTATAAAGCACCACAAGTGAAATTTTGGCATATTCCGAGGATTGGATCCCCAAATTTGTCCTTCCTGCAAGAGACAAGGACTTAACCTTCCAACTTCCTCCATCCTCCCTTCGAAGTTGAAGTCAAACAGCATCGTCAATGAAGCGTCACGTGCTTTTTTTCCCATGGTGGACCATACAAAGGTGGTGAGAAGAATCTGAACAAAATGTAAACAGAGACTTTCTACAGGGGCTCCATGACACAAAGCACAATGGAAGTTCTTAAACACTTTCCTTCTGTTTCCCGAACGCACTTTCTGGTAGACATAGGCTGAATAAGCACCACATTTATCCTTTGTCTGCCAATCAGTTTCCTCCGGGCAACTGGAAATAACTGGCTTGCACAATCTAGCACCATACTCTGACAAGAGTTTCTTTAAATCAAAATTCTTAACGATAATAGCACAGTTTTTTAATCGGTCACCAACTTTCACTTTACGAAAATTCATAGCACGAGGATCATAGTACGCAGTACTGAAGTCAGGATTGTCCATCAAGCTGTTTCGTGGATTTTCGGAATCTCCATTGCAGTACATAAAAGTTTCCCATTTAACGACCGGAATATCTTTGTTGCAGATGGCACAATAAATATTTCTATACAGTACTCGTGTTGACTCACCCTGCACCGGCATGTCCTGCAGATGGTCAAAGGACAATCCCATCGCCTGTCGAGTGGTCGATTCCATTTCACACATGTCCCTGACGAACTCATCTTCCCAACTCGCTGGACACTGTTGATAGAGATAAACCGGTATCCATGCAACATTTAAGCCTCTGATTTCTCTGCAAGACCAGCTACGACTTTTTTAAGTCACCAGCAGAAACCTTATTGATGCAACAGTCGTGATAAAGAGAACAGCGGTCATCACAGTAACACGATGAGCGCTTGAGTTCGACTAAATCCTGTACCGGTTCTGTAACGTCGGTATCGCACACACTGAACGAAGACCGGTTTTCCGATTTACAAATACCGTAGTCCGTAAACAGTCTTTGCTCTCCTTCCACGAACTTATCAACAAATAACTTCACCCCTCCGTCATCAGAGTAGCAGGGAAGAATGAAGCACAGAAACGATAACGATATGACGACTGCACTGACCACGCACATTTCTTGGCCAGTCTGTGGTCGAACTCGACGCATTTCTCAACAGAGAGGGAGAATTACGAGCATGTCGCCCATGCATAATCGCATCCGCCAATGAAATGCCAGCTCTTCGTAATAACCGGGGTGGTTTTTTTTTTTTAACATAAACAGCCCGTCAACCGGAATGATTTTTGTTTGGCTTTCGTCAACTTGAACAATTATTTTCCTGTAGGGATCATCTCCATATTAAAACAAGAGTCATGTAATGGAAACAGTTTTTTTCTGGTGATGAGACACTTCCACTGTATTAGATAAAGATTTCAAAAAAATGTGATTAATATTTTTTAATATTAATCACATTTTTTATTCCATTTTTTATATTTTTTAATAATAATCACATTTTTTTCTATTTTTTATCCATATTTTTATATTTTAATATTGATCACATTT
>BPLR01001555.1:7500-57206 GCA_021605095.1 Caerostris extrusa
CGACTCAATAAGCATTCACACAGCTATTTTTTTTCCTACTATTAGTTCACACTCTCCCTATATATATCTTGTTCAAATTTTCAATCGTTCATAAACACTTTCTATCCATGCACTCAACTCAAAACATTTTTTTAACTTGTAGTGGAGGACACTGGATGGCAATACAGTTTTTCAAATATTAATTCATTCATTAAATTTAATTAATTAATGTTAGGTATTTTTTGGTTTAAGTTGCATGTATCTACCAATAGATGGCGCCAGATGCAAGAGGAAAATTCAACTTTATTTGTAAAGGGACTTTTTCCGTAATATAGTGAAAAAAATAGGAATTGACTTTAAAAATGTTTTTTTATATTACTTGTTTAGAATAGAATCAAATGCATGCATAATGGATTCATGTCTACAAGTATGCAAGCCAATGGGTATGTTTAAATATTCTTTTAGTTTATAGTTAATTTAACGTTAATAGTAACAATAGTTAATTAATTTAACTTTAGTTATTAACAATAGTTAATTAATTTAACGTAAAATAAAACAAGTAATATTAAAAAAAAAATTAAGTCAATTCCTACTTTTTTTCACTATAATGCAGAAAGCTCTTTATAAATAATTTTCATTCATCTTTTTAAATTTATCTGGCGCCCTCTATTGGTAGATACATGCAACTTAAATCTAAAAAAAAAACTAAAATGAATTAATTAAATTTAATGAATGATTTAATATTTGAAAAACTGTATTGCCATTCAGTGTCATCCACTACAAGTTCAAAAAAATGTTCTTGAACTCGAGTGGATGAATAAAAAATATTTTATTGACGATTGAAAATTTGAACAAGATATGTATAGGAAGAGTGTGAAGTAATAGTAGGAATTGAAAAATAAAGCATTTTAGTCAAATTTTACCACATTTCAAAAATATTAAGGTACATATTTTAATGTTGATATTTGTCAATGTTTTATCACCTAATTTAACAATAGCTTAAAAAAAGTGCATAAAAATTATTTAATAATTTCGGTTGTAAACGTGATTGGTTACATTAAAAGCATCGCATCTTAAGTAAAAGCAATTGGACCGAAGAAGGATAATTAAAAAACGAGAATTCTCACTTAATTGCATAATGGATACATGTCCACATGCAGGCAAATCAATTGATATATTTTAAATATTCTTTTAGGTTATACTTAATTAATTTAACATTAGTTAATAGCAATAGTTAGTCAATTTAATCGTTATTAAGAATAATTAGTTAATTTTAACCTTAGTTATTAACAATAGTCAATTTAACTTTAGTTATTAAATAAGTTAATTTAACCTTAGTTATTAACAATAGTTAGTCAATTTAACCTTAGTTATTAAGAATAATTAGTCAGTTTAACCTTAGTTATTAACAATAGTTAGTCAATTTAACGTAAAAATAAAAAAAATTAACATTTTAGTCAAATTTTACCACATTTAAAAAAAAAAATATTCATGTACATATTGTAATGTTCGTGTTTGACCATGTTTACCTCCTAATTGAACAACAGCATCAATGTCCATAAAACATTAATTAAAATTTTTGGTTCTCAGCGTGATCGATTACCATGCATGGCATCTAAGTAATAGTCATTTGATTGGATAAAAAACCGAGTTATATACGAAAACATTTCAGCATAAAAAAACGAGAGTTCTCACTTAATTGCAGTTAGCAGATGGGGAAAAAAACAGTTTTCTTGAACGTGGTTTATCTTTCTCGGAGCATGAAGGTCAGTCCTCCACTTCCGTGTCAAGGAGGTTATTACTTAATGACGCAATTACACGTCTGTGTGGCTCTTCCTGTGTTCAATTCGGTTTCCGCTTCACTTGACACACGAGAAACAGCGCAAAAACTCATCTTGAATGTGAAAAAGTGTTCATTAGTTTTGATTACTTGCAGTTGACATTATCTATCAAAATCCCCTTTAACAATCTCTCTCCCTCATATATATATTTCTTGATGCTGATATTCTTAAACATATTTTCTGTAAATACAACTTAGTTAGAAAAATTAAACTACAACTAACTATAGTAACTAAGCTATAACTACAACAGTTAGAAAATTAAAACTACAACTAACTATAGTAAACTAAACTATAACTGCAAACAGTTAGAAAACTAAAATAGATGCAAATATATATAATTTTTTTTCTTGTAAAACTCAGATAATAATGGCTGTTTCTAATGCTGAACACTCCAGACCCAAGACATTTTTTTTTTTTTTTTCCACATCTCATACCCGTATCTAGGCTATGTGGCCCTCAGTCCGAAATTAGGCATGGAACATCAGTGGGCATCATGTAGACCATAGAACAACCCACTAATTGCTGTTTAGGAGAAAACAGTGTCTTCTAGAAGTGATTCCATTTTTGGATGTCGTACGGAACGAAATTCAGAAAACTTTAATCGGGCAGTTTGACTAATGCTTTACTGTCATGGTCATCACAGCCGCCATCGAGTTTCCCTTTTGATTCTGAAAGCAATGAATATTGCAAAATTTGCCAAATTAACGTTATCCAAGGTGTGCCATGAGACAAATGCATCCACAGTGAATGGATATCTCATGTGATAAAAGGTGGCTTACACCTTTTTCCGGCCCATTAGATGCAGTTTTGAGTCTACAAGATTATTATGTTTATCAGAAGCACATGGGACAAAGAAGTTTTCAGTTCGACTTCGAACCCGGCCTTCCTTGTTCGGTATTCCAAATGCATTTTTACAATGGCGTCCTGCATCATTTTTTTTTTTTTTTTTTTTTTTTTTTTTTTTGTAATGTGCGTTACAAATAATTATTAGCTCTAGGCTAAGAATAGTAATAAATTTCGCCTTTCTCACTTTTCTTATTAATAACCTCCATACATTATTTTTTTTTGCAATACCAATATGAAACCACATATTTCTAATGATATCAAAGATTAACTGACCACAGTAGATATCTTGTAGATATCCTGATTTCCACTTACAACATGTCAATCCTTTTTATCTATTTAAAGAAAGCCTGACACTAAATTGACAACGACTGATATGAAAATGATTGAAAATTTATGGAAATTATGTATTTAAAAAGCAATACGTTTATATATATGGCCTTGAATAAATAAATTTTTGCACTTAAACATTAATACCTTTTCATAAATGCATTTCTGAAAAGACCTAGCCACATAATTACGCATAAAAATCGGTCTTTTGATCCATCGATAAGTGTATTACATAAAGGTATATAAATAAGACAAGAATAACACTCAGAAGAAATTTATTTTGTCCAATATGCTTAATATATTACAGTTAGAGATGATCCCATCAGAGCTCGATTTTTAATTAACATTTTTTATTTTATTAGGTTTTTGCCGATGAAAAATTTAGTAAATATATTTAGACTTATGATATAATATGTATATTACATAATATCATATCTTATATGTGTTACATAATATCTATCTTATGTATATTATATATTATCATATCTTACGTTTATTTTATATCATATCTTTACTAGTATTAAATGATATCACAGCAATTTATCATATCTTCAATCATGTCATTTTTTTCTTTTTACAATTTCATTCTCAAAATATTTACTGTAATGTGTATAATTTCATCAGGCAAAGCAATTCAAAAATAAAAATAATAATAATAAATAATAGCTATCAAACACAAAAAAATTTCAATCTAAATGGAACTGCAAAATAATGTTTTAACTTTTAAATGTGCTTAATTTATATGAGATTAGAAATTAACTCAGTTTTGAGTGATGACTTAGTTAAATTTAATGCAACTCTGAGTGATATACTCTGAGTGATATCAACCTTTCCCTGACGAAATCAGTTGAATTTTTAGCAGGTGTTAAAATCAACTGCTAATTCGCGTTACTCTCCTCACGACACCTAGCACCGATATGTTTAACGACACTTTTAATATTTGTTAAGTAACTGATTAATTAATGACAAAAAAAGGATATTAACGACAAAAAAATGACATTAACGACAAAAAATGTTTAACTTTTGCTGCATTGATGGCAATGCTGGAGTGTGTAACAGAATGTATCATTTAAAATCTAAAATTGAAATTGATTTTTTTACGTGGAAAATAAAACTGTTCAATAGAATGGACATTTCCTCTTATGAGTATATGTAGATTGTTATTTAAAAGGAATGTTTCGTCTGTATAATGACCAGTATAATAGATTTTCTGAGTGCAATATTTTGTCGTTCTTACTTCTTGTAGCGACGACAAACTGTTCTGATTATTTAGAGAACCCGATTATTTTTAATGGATTAAAATTTCAAAAATTAATAAATAATACATAAAAAATTGATACTTTTCAATAAACTTAATTTTACGTTTTCTTGATGAAGAGTACTGAAAGAGAAAGATGGTGATTTTTAGCTCTAGATAGTTTCATGATTAAATTTTTTACTTATGTTTTTAAAGTTACGACCAGTTCGACGACTGCAAAATTAGCTTTAAAAGGAACTGGCTTATAAATGATGAAAAATCGAACTCATAATTTTTTTTTTTTTCCTTTTAGGCAAATAAAATCTCATTTTCTCTTCTGATAACCGAACCATGGTTTGGAGAACGCATTAAGATAAATCATTTCAGTTTTCAATGAGGCACTTCATCTGAATATATAAAACTTCGAATTTTATGATATCGAGATTTATTTAAATATTTATTATTATTTACAAAATATTTAACTTTTATCTACCTTTAATGCAGCCTTTTTAAAACATAAAATTTCTGAATTCTGCATTTCTGTCCAACTAATTTTAATTGAATGCTTCAAAAAATGTACAAGTTAAAATTTAGTATTCATTTTATTATTTATTTAGAATATTTGTGTACTGTTCAATCTGAGCAGTATATATAATTTTATTTTTGTTGAACAAGAATTTTGTTAGAATTATAAAATCAGCATTCATTGAGGTTTGGTTTGTTCCTCTACGGTCATTTTGTGCACACGAGAGCTAAACAGACCAGGACCTATAGTTTAAAGTGGGTTCCGAACCACTCCCAAACATCCATACCATCGCCAGGATTCAAACCTGAAGCTGCGGTATTAAAGACCAAGAGTGTTAGCCACTTGGTCATCAGGCAGCCAGCATTCGTCGAGGAAAGAGGCCAAGTATTACCTTTCCGTTGGGAATAAGAGCTGATTTGAAAAAGAGTGGAATCGAGCGTGATTGTGATAAAAGTATTCTTGTATCGGCATTTTTTTTTTTTCGGGATATGATTATCTAGTTCCTAAGAAGTCTCTCAAATCCGATGGAATGTCCAAAGCTACATATTCATCGGTTGCCTTAGGAAAACTGTATGTGTTACATCAAATAACGAAAGTCAAAAAAGGACCAGATATCTGTAAATAAATAAAAGACAGATCTTACTCATTAGTTTACAATCTCACAATTCATTTGTTAAATTTACATAGATTGCCGTTATTGAATTCACATTAAATATCTTATATTCATTTTTTGTGTTTATATTTCTAAACGCACCATGATTTTAACTTATTTTTTTGCATATATCTTTCGAAAAATTTTCAAAAAGATTCTAATTTTTACCTAGTTAATCGCTTTGTTTTTTAATGTAAATGGATTCTTTGGTTTTTTCCTAACCTTGAAACTTTACAAAATTTAACATATAATTAAACCTATGTATATTCTTAAACTTAACCTAACTCACTATTAAAAACCTAACTTCTACTTTGTTTCTTTCCAGCAAAAATTACTCTGCTGTGCTTATTTTAATGTAAGGATATATACATATATATATATATATATATATATAAGAATAATTTTATTAGGATTATTAGGTATTAAATGATTATTAGGTAAATTCTTAATATAAATATATATATATATATATAATAGGAATTTACCTAATAATCATTTACTTTAAAATTATGCTTATATACAATTATATATAAATTATTCTTACATGCAATTTTACTTATTTACAATTGCATAAATTATGCTTACATACAATTATATTTATTTTACATTAATTTCTGATTTCATACCATCAGGAATTTATTTTATATTAAATAAAGTCATGTTAACCTTCTTATTTATCGAATATCAGTCGTTTTACTTGCGTTTTATGCAGTCACATTCTTTGAGAAATAATTTTGAATCTTTCTGCAACTGCGTGGCAAAAGAAATATAATTGCCATACGAACATGTCGCCGATGCCTCCAATGTCATAAACAGAGACACGAGATATGAACCCGAAGCCACTAATTATCAGATAAAGATCTCAAATCGCGCGATAAAGCAGCAAAAGAGCGGCCGTTTATTTTCGAAACCTCCCCCGGACTACCGTTTATTTTGAGGTCGCCGGGATTTTGGGAAGTTTGTGGGAGACGTTTTCCAGAAATAACTGCCCCTTTAACCTTCATCGAGATGTTATTCTTCCTCTCAGTAGCAAGAACTGCGAGATAAAGTAAATATTGTGTCTCGAGGCTCTTGCGCCTGCGTTCCAAGAATGGGGCTCAATTACTTTCGCGTAATGTTCGGGGAAAATGGCGTCTCTCTTACAAATCGCACCTGCTGATTGGTTTATTTATTGTTTAAAAATAGCTCAGATTAATTGGCGATATTTTTTTTTTTTCTTTGTAGCAGTTATTTCAGATAAAAAGTACACAAAAAAAATATAATAAAAATTAAGGCAGAATATGGTCTCGTCTCATCAAATGCCAAATATTTTTTAAAATTGCAGATTTTGAGAAAAGTCTAAAAGCAGAACATAACCTGGTTTGTTTATATATATATGTTCTTATTTGCCATAAATGAAATATTTTGTTTTCCTACATATATATATGTATATAGCGGCCAGATGGCCAACTGGCCTTTATGTATCATGGGCTTCAGGTTTAAACCCGTAGGGCATGGATGTTTGTTAGTGGTTCGAATCAACGTTAAACTGTAGGTTCCTGTCTAATTAGCCCAAAGTGTACACAAACGACAGTACAGCGACAAACCAAATCTCTCTCTCTCTCTCTATATATATATATATAATAAACATTATCAATGGAAATTAATGAAAATAAAAAATTGCATGAAAATTTCATGCATCAGTTTTTATAATTTTAATAAACATTTCAGTATTTCATTTGATTTTTGCATCAACCATATACATAAATGATAAGTCAAATAGTTTTAACTTTTCTATTTGTTGATAACGATACTTTTTATACACAAATATATATTGATCTAAATACTTTTGCACATTTAAGGCATTGACTGGTAACAACCGTACGAAATTTGGTGAGTATTATTTTTAAATTATTTTTTTTTCTTGGTTTTTCTATAAAATACGGACGGAATTCGTAAGATAAATTTTTAGCCATTGCTAATTTTTTTATAGTTTAAGCTTTAACAGTCATATGCTGCTAATTTTTTTAAGAGTCAATATAGTTTAAGCTTTCGTATTTTTAGCCATTGCTAATTTTTTTTTTAAAAATACGAAATTTAAGCAGTTATTCGAGTAAAAAAAAAATTGAAGAATATATATCGACGCTCTACATTGTATCGAATATATATCGAAATATACATCGACACTCTACATAGAGCAGCACATTCTTAAAAATGCTCATATGACTTTATAAATTATTTTTTATATGCTCACATACTTTCTGTTGAATAATAAATGGTCATCAGACTTTATAAATGCTTTTTTAAATGCCCCAAAATTTTTAATGATAACTGTTCATAAAATTTTATGTATGATTTTATAAAAACACTGTAGTTTTTATTGAATAATAAATGTTTGTCATATTTTTAAAGTAAAATTAATATGCCAGAAAAGTAGAAGCCTGGCACATAGTGTGTACAATTTTGTTTTGTATCAAAAATGTTGATAAAAGATAATTAATTGTTATTTCAAGCAATGGACATGCAAATACCCTTGTAATTATTTTACTTAAAAAAACATAATTTATTAAATTGCTATAGCAAATTTAAATTTTTTATGTTATATTGTTACAGTAAACGCCAATGCTTACTCATTATTATTGTATTCATTATACATAACTGAATATCTAAAACTTGCATAGAAAAAGTTTTACTAGATTTTCATGTACTGAATTGAATATCAAAAAGGAGAATAGTGTGGTCTTTTTTTTTTGTTATGTTTGAACAAATAGGGAAATGTATATTCTGAATATTTATATTTTGTTATGGGAAAAAAAAATAAAGGTTACATACATACTTCCGAATGTTTCTTTTTTGTCATGGAGCAGAAATTCTGCTAATGGAAATCTGATGACTTTCAATAAGTCCTTACTTGCCTGAGGTGAGGATTGAAAACGTATCTAGTCATTTCTTTTAAGTTGTTGAGAGATTTCACTTAGATGAGATAACTGATTTAACCCAGTATGGCCTTCGCGATTAGCTCCAATTCGTGTGAAACCAGTCACTTTCACACCAAGCTATTGCAACTTGAGATAAAGTGCAACATGAATGAATGTAAACAACAATCTATGAATGGATGATAGCACATGATAAAAATCACCATAGCTATCTTGTTAATCTAATTTTCGATATTTTTAGGATGACTTTTTACTTGAAAAACTAAAGAAGCGAAATTAGTTCGAATATTTTTAGTGATTTAAGAAGTTTACCTTTTTAAAAAACATTGGTAGATGACGTATTGGGATTTGAGTTTTAAACAAGGAGGACCACCTCGATCAAATTTTAATGGTAAAATGGGGTCGCAGGCTTACAGGGAGCATTTGAAGTGAAACAGCTATCTTCAGGATGTTATAATTAAGTTCTTTAGAGTTATCTAATGTTATATGAGTCTTATCGGACTTTCTGGATAACATCTTTTAACACCCTGTCATGCAATATTCCGTTTCACATTTTTGGTTTAATTTTTTATTTGCTAATGTAGTTTTGCCATTCAAACCTTTGATTTTTATGTTTATTAAATGATTTTCACTTTCATTGCTGCAGCTCGTGCCTTAAACTTGAACAATTTCTTCTTTTTGTTAGAGGTTTAAATGCGTAGAGTTTTTGTATTGTGAGTGTTTTTGATGATTTTCTTGTACAATTTTTGTGTAACGATTATCAGCAGTACCTTTAAGAGTTCAAAATAGTCCTGCTTCGTTGCTTGTTCTTTGGTTTTTGTGTTCATGTGTTGTATTATATATATATATATATATATGTGTGTGTGTGTGTTTGTGTGTGTTTGTGTGTGTGTGTAAAGACTGCTAGTGCTAGATATCCATTCTAAAATCCTTAAAAGGAGCCTTTAAAAATAATTTTATCAGATACATGGTTGAAAGTCGAAATAAAATAAATTCGAGGGCTTCGTGTTAGAATAAGGGGTAATCAAAAGTTTCGTTACGAAGACCATATAGTCCAGTTATTGCATGGCAGTCATGCAAAATCTCCTTGAGCATTTAAGTAATCATGCCACTTCTTCACCAGGTTGAATATATCCCTTTGCTAAAACTCCTCTTGCTGTTTGAAGAAGTCCAAAACTGCTTGCTGCACTTCTACATCCTACAGGAACTTACCTACAGAAGTTACCTTTCAAAGACTTTTTCAAGGAAACGAATACATGATAATTGCATGGGGAAATATCTGGACTGTAAGGTGGACGCTTTAGTGTCTCCCACTTTTTTTTGAGAGTGTAATTTCTGCTTTACGGTACTTGTAATTTGGAAACGTGAGTTATCATGAAACAGAATCATCAGAGTTTGCAGTTTTTCCGGACGTTTGGCCGTAATTCCTCTTCGTAATTTCTTCGCGGTACCGTTCCCCAGTGATAGAGATAGATCCTTGAAATCAATGAGCAGGTTGGTCTTATTTGGTACTAACGTCGTCATTGTTAATGTTTCAGCTTTTCCAACACACACTTCAGAAATAAATTAATGCCACAATAATTCCATGCCTCGATATCGGTGCTTATGTACCACCATCGGCAACGCGCTGATTTGCATATAAGCTGTGGCCCTAAAACGGAAACGTTTTGATCCACTCATTTAAATTTACAAATTCTGTGTTTGGTAAAATTTAAATTTGAATTTTAAAGGGATATTTTTTATGTATGACATAAATTATTTATTTTTATTGCCTTAAGACTTTGTGTATTTTTATTGCATTTATTTTATTGCATTGTTAAAAACATTATTTATTTTTTTTTGAGAAGAAAAACATAATTTTTAACAGGTTTCATATATATTTTCATATATAAAATATATAAATATATAAAATATATAAATTTCATGGGTTTCATATAAAGTAATGAGAATTGAGGAAGTTCAGTATAAATTTTTACACGATTCTTTACAACATCTGTCAGTATTTCCTTCAGTGTTAAGGAGTTATTGCTGAGTGCTATTTAAACCAGGAGTTTTTTTTTTTTTATTGAAACGAGATATGAATTGAAATGCAGTTAGCACATAGCAAAAAAAAGGGGGAATACACTAAATTAGCATATCATGCCGATTTAAAGTTATAAAATGCTCCTAACTGAACTACACACACACACACACATTATATATATATATATATATATATATATATATATATATATATATATATATACACTGAAGTGACAAAAGTCATGGGATACCTCTTAATATCGTGTCGGCCCTCCTTTCGTAATAAAAAAGTACAGCAACTCGACGTGGCATGGACTCAACAAGTCATTGGAAGTCTTCTGCAGGAATATTGAGCCATGCTGTCTCGATAGACGTCCATAATTGTGAAAGCGTTGATCGTGCAGGATTTGGGCACGAACAGACCTCTCGATGATGTCCCATAAATGCTAGATGGGATTCATGTCGGGCGATCTAGGTGGCCAGATCATTCGTTGGAATTGTCCAGAATGTTCTTCAAACCAATCGCGAACAGTTGTGGCCCGGTGACATGGCGCATTGTCATCCATAAAAATACCCATCGTCGTTTGGGTACATGAAGTCCATGAATGGCTGCAAGTGATCTCCAAGTAGCTGAACATAAGCATTTCCAGTCAATGTTCGGTCCAGCCGCACCAGAGGACCAAGTCCATGCCATGAAAAACAGCCCACACCATTACGGAGCCACCACCAGCTTGAACAGTGCCTTGCTGACGAAGTTTGGGTCCATGGTTCGTGGGGTCTGCTCCACACTCGAACCCTACCATCAGCTCTTACCAACTGAAATCGTGACTCATCGGACCAGGCCCGGTTTTCAAAGTTTATGAAAAAAGATGTATATTTATTCTTCACCGAAAATAACTTTTATAAAGTGGTTCTTCAAATACTAAAAGCAGTAAGTGAAATTTGAAGATTCCGCCATGTTTGATGTGAATATTTGCAGACGCCACTTTCTCTTCGGAGTTTTTGAAGGAGTGTGGAGTCCCTCTTTTTTGTACGTCGGCGTTTTGTTTCTGCCGTCGTTATCACGTTTTAATGACTTTTAAAACGACAATTTTTTTTATTTCTTATCCGTGTTAACCCGATTCAGGCGGTTTACCACCATTTTTATTGATTCTGATTATCGTGTGGTTTATTTCTGTAAGCGATAGTCGTTCTGGTTATCGCTTGCAGTTGCATTTGATTTAAATTTAGTATGATAGAGCAAGAAAATTCAGAATAAATTCCGCTTGAGATTATTTTTTTAGTTCATGAAAATAATTTAATATTTTTTAATCACATTTTAGCATTCAAAATTAAGTTTATAAAAATTGTAGTATATCTGCGCATTTACTACATTTGGGCCTGATGGCCGAATAGGTACCTGAAAATTTCGGGTTCTATCCCATGACTTTTGTGCCTTGGATGTATATATAGGGTTTGAAATATATATATTAAACAGTACTTTCTGTTATTTTATATTGACAATGTAACAGATGTTATGTAATAAAAATGCTGACTAACATATATTCAAAAAATCAAAAGTATAGGCATTTGCCAATATTATAAATGTTGGTGTTAAATACTATAGGGCTATTGCGCCACTGATTATAAAATATCAAATAACATACTTACAGTGTTTCTTTATAATATAGAGCTTTTTATTTATTAGTTTGTTGAAGCACAAATCGTATATATTTGGGTTGCACCTAATTATAATTAAATGCCAAATACAGTACTATACTATTTTCTAAAAATTTAAAATACTATTTTAATAAAGTACCATGACAACTAAATCCCTATGAAATAATTGCAAATATAGAAGTTTTTATTTGTTTTTTTTTTTCGAAAAAATATGAAGGACAAAGGTAAAGTTATAGAAGTTTGTGAAATGTAAATGAAAAATATCAATCTTTTCATAGAGAATTGAGTATTACAATTTAGTACATAAAAAATAAACAGTTATGAATTTTTGGGTTACGTTACGATGAAACATTTACTTTCCTATAATAATTTTCCAATTTCGTCAGAAGCATCTAAAAAAGTAGAATCTCGGCTCTTTTTCCAAGTTTATGAAAAAATGTATTATTTATTCTTCACCGAAAATAACTTTTATAAAGTTGTTCTTCAAATACTAAAATCAGGACGTGAAATCTGAAGATTCCGCCATGTTTGATGTGATGGTATTTGCAGACGCCACTGGTGTCTCTTCGGGAGCTTCTGAAAGAGTGTGTCACTCTTTTTTGGGATGTCGGCGTTTTCATCACTGTCGTTATCACGTTTTAATGATGTTTAAAACACGATTTTTTTATTTCTTATCCATGTCAACCCGATTCTGAGAAATTCGTCTTCCTTTTTTATTGATTTTGATTATCATGTGTTTATTTCTGTAAGCGATAATTCTTCCTGATTAGCTGGAAGTTGCATTTGCATTTGCATTTGATTTAAATTTAGTAGGATAGAGCAAAATCTGATTAATAATAGAAAAATATCTTGTTATATATGTTTGAAATTATTTTTTTAGTTCATAAAAATAATTTAATATTTTATAATTACATTTTTAGTATTCTATATCATGTTTATAAAAACGTAGTATATATGCAACTGCAATATACAGGATGATTAAAGTCCCGTTTTCAAAATGCTGTAAAATATAAAAGACTCTTCTCAATGTGTTCAGATTTGTACTGAAGATACTTTAAAAAGGAAGAAACGGTATGGCATCAAAAAAGAAGTTATGAAAAAAAAAAAGATCCACCGATTTTTCGCATTCAATTTAGTATAATTCGTGGTGGAAGAGCTTTCCACTCACAGTGTCACAACTGTTGAATGACTTGGAAGTCATTTTTTCCGCCAAAAAAACAGAAACAATCAAGTAAATTGAACACTGCAGTATGTTTAATGTACAACTCATGCCAAATACGTTGTCATTTCGATTCAAAATATCACTGGCAGCCGAATTCACTATGCCGCTTACAGCGCCATCTATTAATACACTTTGAAACTTTTTCTGATGCCATACCATTTGCTTTTCTTCAAGTATCTTCACCTCAAATTTGAACTCATTGTGACGATTGGTTCTTCTTTTTTTTACAGCATTTTGAAAGTAGGACTTTAATTATAATCACCCTGTATAATGAGATTTGTTGAATGAAGCATGAATTTTATTTTCGTAAAAATTAATGTGCTGTTTTAGATATTCAAAAAGTAATTATTAATTTAAAATTGTAAAACTATAAAAATTGATTACACGTTTTTTACTTCTTATACTTAAAAAAATACAAAAAAATATAAGAATTTTTTAAATCATTTTTATATATTTAAATTTTTAAAATATATATTTTTTAAAATTTATTATAATTTATATTTGTTGTGTGCAAGTTGTGAATCTGGATTGTAACTGAGAACACACAGCTTTATTGACACACGCACAAACACCACACACATACAATTAGTGAGAAGCTATATTAACACATTTAAAAACATATAATTATAGATTCGTGGAAGGATCTCACTTTTAATTCGAAAACCCGATACTCAGACACGCGTGAGTTGCCCGAAATATTCTTCCTCTCTAGTGAGAGTCTATATCCCTGTAACTATTACGGATGATGAGAGGCTATAAACTAAAGTTTCTCAGCAGGAGTAGGAGGAAACACGGTTCCATACTATAATAATAAGTAACAATTGGACTGATGTTATAATAAATTGTATTTATTGGTTTTATAAATGCATTATGGAGTATTATAAAATTTGAAATAGGATATGAATTTTAAAAAAATATTCAAAAAATAAAAACATAAGTTAAAACGTACTTACAAAAAATTTTCTTTTTTTTTCTGTAACAAATATGAAACAAAAAAATTTATAGTCAAATTGTAATTATACAGAAATATCATTAAATATATCTATATCATTATAAGAATATCTTTAGTACACCTGATTGCAGAAAGGCATTTCTTTTTTAAAATCTTAATAGCGCATAAATAATTTACAATACATTAGCAGTAATAATCATGTTAATACAATAATAATTACATTACAATTTTATAAGTATATTCATTTTTTGTAAATTTGTAATCTTGAATCTATGAGTTTATAGTCCACAATTATAATTAAATAAGCTATTGGAACGTATTTAATTTAGTTAGAATTCATATTTTTACAAATTCCTCCTTAAATATATTTGTAATAATTTAAAAATTAATTATTACATTAAAATCAAAATACCAGAACGGTTTAGAAAGTCTTCTTAGATCTTTAAATCTTTTTTTTGATAATCTGTTATTCTAGCCAATGTTTGCTCAACTATCGAACAGTTCCATCCAAAAATGTTCCGAACAGGCGAACACTCAGGGCAATTTCCGATGAATTATTCCTTTTTTGTAGCGATGTTGCTAATTAAACAGTGTGCACAGCACTTAAATATTTCCTCGGCTATTTCAGAATATTAATTATTCGAGGAACTTATCTGAAGTTTAGGAGCCGTTTGCTTGAAAACTCAGACAATTTGCTTCTATCAAATAGGTAAATGTATCGAAGTGTATAAATAAATAGTTTGTAGCGATTACAGTTAAAGATACAGAGATTTGTATTATATATATGTGAATGTTTGTATGTATGTGTGGTATTTCAATGTAACTAAAAAGAATATAATCTTTTTCTTCTCTTTTTTTAATTAAACGAAAAACATTTTCTCACATAAGAGTCTGTCTGGATACCTGGGGCATTTAGCGCCACCTGGTGGCAAAATTTAGAAATTTTCGTTAAATTAAAATTAATTGTTATATTTTATAGATTAAATGAGTAATAGTAGTTATTTCACATTTCAATAGAATAATAGTAGTCCTTTTCTGCTCTTTAATTAAATACTAATCAAAAAGCCATGGCAGATTTATATTATTTTTTCTTAAGCAGAATAATGATCAGTTTTTTAACTTTTCGTCAAAAAATATAGAAAATTTTAAAAATTCTCTAAATCATTAAACTAAATTGTTAAAACACGAAAATAATTTTTGTATAACAGCATTTTTTAAACTGTGTTTTTATGTAGTATTTATATTATATTGATAAATTATTTAAAATAATTTTGGAATTTAGAAAATATATTCCTGTAGTGGAAGTTTTCTGCACTGAAATTAATGTAATTATATATTTTTTAATGAACTTAAAAAAATTTTAATTATAATATATTTTGCAGAAAAGGACTGAAGTGTGATTAATTATTTTCTGCTGTAAAATTATCTTAATATAAAGCAAAAAATATGTTATTTTTCTTCTTATTCTTTTTATTATTTTTAGTTATTATTGATTTTTTTTTAGATGTTGATTAAAAGGTTGATTTTCATTTAATCTAATCTATTTAAAAATGTCCATGCTCAAAACTCAAATTTCATTTTTTTATATTTAGCATTTGATTATTTAAATTTTAATTACCGTTTTTTACTAGAAACTGTCTTAAAAGAAAATTGTTTCATTTTGAATGCCATAATTTTCACTAATAAATATACTTTTTTGAGTTTTACTTCAGTGTTTACAAAAATAAACTTTAAAAGTAAATACAAAAATGGAAGTTGGTAAATTAATTATATTTTTATTTAAAGGTGTTATATAGTTTCATGTTTATATTAATCGTTCGGTTACTTTGTTCTTAAAAAATAATATTTTGAACATTTATTAAAGAAAACCTTTTATAGCAAACTGGTACAAATTTCATACAATAACAACAACAAAAAAAAAGGCAGATTTAAGAAAAGCTATCTAAGAACATTTTAAATTGAAAAATTTAAACTAATTCTATTACTATTTGAATTAAATATAAATCTATAAAATACGCTGCAGATTTATTTAAAAATCATCCATGAAACTAAAATGCTTTAATCAGACAGTAAAAAAATAAATGTGTTGTTAGTTAATCTTCTATTTCAATAAAATTAATTAAATGCAATTTCTAATGATTAGATTGTGAATGTAATCATTACGACAAACGCAACGACAGCATCAGCAACTCTAATTCGGAGTTGAGCAGTTCTATTTTTTTTTCGTTTGGCAACAGCCTATCTTCAGAGTTTCTTTTTGAGTTCTTCATTTTCCTTATAATTTTCTGTTAATAGTTTTTTCATTTGGCAACAGCCTACCTTCACTGTTTCTTTAGTTTGAACTCTTCATTTTCCTTACAGTTTTGTGTAGTTATTATTATTACTATTTATATATTTTTGGTTTGGCCTATCTTCAAAGTTTCTTTGAATAGTATAATAAAAGTTTAGTCTAAGCGCTCATTTTCCTTACAGTTTTCTGATGTTACTTATTTAACAGATCGAAATAGTACAGTTGTGGAAATCACCTCGTCATTCAATTCACTTATTTATTTTAAGAATACAGAATCATTAAAAGGAAATTTCCTGTAAGTGTTCTTAATTCTCAGTCAGTCGCTATATTCCATTCTTTTTCAATTTCTTCTATTAGCTCACACTCTCCCTATATATATCTTCTTCAAATTTTCAATCGTTCATAAAATACTTTTTATACATCCACTCAGGTTCAAATACATTTTTGAACTTGTAGTGCAGGACACTTGATGTTAATACAGTTTTCAAATATTAATTCATTCATTAAATTAATTCATTTTTTTTTTTTTTTTTTTTTTAGATTTAAGTTGCATATATCTACCTATAGATGGCGAAAGATAAAACTTTAAAAAAATGAATGAAAATTATTTATAAAGGACTTTCTGTAATAGAGTGAAAAAAAAAAAAAGAAGGAATTGACTTAAAATTTTTTTTATATTACTTGTTTCTTACTCACATTCCATTTCTTATTTTTGAATTTGTTCCTTATATGTAATCTGTTATAGTGTTTTTGTAACGGAAAGTCTTCAACGTAATCGATATTTTTTTTTATTTAGTGATAATTTAATTTTTTTTCATCTGTAAATTTTTCATATGCATAAGAATGAAAAAATTTTAGAAAATTAAAAAATATTAGAATTTTTTAAAACAAATAGCCCATCTTCAAAATAGTTGCAAAATGTTTCAAGGGAAGAAAATTATAATAGGTATTAATAATGTTTTTGTCAGTCCATGTTTCCAATGAAACAAAATTTATGTGCATTTATATGAAAAGTTATACCAGACTTGCATGATTTTCGTCTGGTCCACCTATTGAGCAACTTCTGGGTAATACTTAAATTTTTAACTGTTATAATTATAAAACTATTATAATTATATCATCAAAAAAAATAAATCATCAAATCTTGTATGATATTTTACAATGAAAAAGACCCAGAAAATGGGTAGTGAACGAATTTTCTCTAGGGAAGGTATCAACGTAAAAAATGTTTGGAATACCACTGAATTTTATCATTGATACTAAACATGATACATAATGCCACATTTTGAGGTGTAGTGCTATAAGTAGTAAATGAATGTTCAGGCTATACTTCTGTATATTGATTACAATTAATAAATTCCTTTCCCATCAATACATCCAAGACATTTTGGTTCAATCACGTATTTAGTTATTTCTGATTCTTTAGTAGCTCCGAATATTCTTCAATGGTTATACAACAGCTCAACAGCTGTAGTTTTTACATATTTACTATTTTTTACATATCACTGCATCTATCACCTAACATCACTGCATCTACTTTTCAATTTTCAGCTAATTTGTAGCCTTTTGCTCAATTTGTATATGTAAGAAAACATATACCAACACCCATGGAAGTTTGTAGTACTCCACTAAGCCAGTTACTAGGTGTAAATGCCGAAATTTTATTTTATTTTCAATGCCTCTTTCAAAAAGATTATTACAAGGAATTGTTATTTTTCTGAAAAAGATATGCTTTGGAATCCCAAAGCTGACCTGCAATGTAGTGGCCAACGTGGCAGACTACTTTTAAACTAGGACGATCTCCTTCAAATTGGACAGTAGATTCTCCTTCAAATTGTATACAGAAATATTCAGTGGAAATCACAGTAGTAGATTCAAAGTTAATCAGGGTGAATCATGGTTATGTAAGATATTTATGGTCACTGAAGGTGAATCACGGATATGTAGTAGATTCAGAGTTACTCACAGTGAATTACAGATATGTAGTGGATTCAGAGTTAATCAGGGTGAATCAAGCATATCTAGTAGATTCTGAGTAACTGAGTGGAAATAGAATATTTTTACCTTTTAATCGATTTATAATTCTTCTACTTTTTATGAATTTTATATTTTCACTATTTTTTTTATTGATTTTATCAATTAGTTTGAGTATTTTGTGTTTCCGCCATAAATTTATAAATAAATGTCTTAAATATAATGATGAAATAAATGTTTTAAAATAAAAACTAAAACCAAAATAATTTTTTTTAAATAGTAGCCTTTTATTCATAAAAAAATTTATAAGTGTGCTTGTTCACATTTCATAACTTATAATACTGTACAAAATCATATTTCACTTCAAAAATGAATTGAATAAAATGTTACAAAAACATAATAGGGTTGTTTGTCTTTAAGTGTTATAAAAGAAATTGTCAGAAATAATATAATTTAATGTAAAAAACCGTTAAGCTAAACCGAATAAATAATAAAGAATCGATTTAAGTTACTGAAAGTAATTGACGGAAGTCTCGCCTTTTTAATAAGTAAGATTAATTATAGGCTTCAAAAAATAAATAAATTTAATTATTAAACGTATTAAATAAAGTAAAGAATAAAGAATTTATATTTTAAGAGATTATTTTTTTAAATTATTCGTTTAATCAAAATGTTACTGTCTTTTTGTTTTGATGCATTATAGATTGTTTATATGCATTTGTTTTGATGCATCATATGCATTATATATATTTTGAATGCATTATATATATGCAGAATTTATAGCATTATAGAATTCCTAAAGATAATTAATTGTTTAAACACTTTGACCATGCTACACTAAACATGGTTTCTTCTTATTTATTCTAAATTAGATTTTAACAGGACTAGTTAAAATCTAATTTAGAATAAAATAAATTTATGTGGTAAAAATTGTGAAACCTTAATGTTATGTAAATGAATTTTTATACTTAAAATATGTATATATTTTTTTTAAAATTATTTTGGCTAAAGTAAAATAAAAAATAATAAAAAAGTATTTGTTTTTAATTTTTCCTAAATTGTATAGTTAAACATAGTTTACATACTAATTACTGATATCTTTACCATTAAATCAAAATATATTAACTAAGAATTTAATAAAGAGAAATGATAAAATTCATGTATAATAAATCTTTTTTATTTTTCATTCCCATACCTAGGGCTTTGTAACAATTAGAAAGGGGAGCGTGAAAGATCGGTGGGTCTCATCCAAAATACAATTTTTATGTCAGACCATGAATAGCCCACCGATCGGGGGATGAGGGAAGGACAGTGCCTTCCGAGAGGACTTTTTTGAGGGTAACTAACAGGTGGGCGGAAATGTTCGTAGGCTGACACATAGATGGCGCTACTAGTATTAAATCCATATGATTTAGCCCCCTAACCTTCAAAAGATACGTGTATAAATTTGACAGCTGTTGCACTATTAGTATGTGAGTTATAGCATTTTCAGTGAAGCAAATTTTGTTAGTTTGAAAAATGGATAAAAAGGAAATTTCGTGTGTTTAGAAAGCTTTGCTTTTTGGCGAAAAAAAAAAAATACTATTGAAGCCAAGGCTTGGCTTGATAAACATTATTCGGACTTTGCATCATGAAAATCAACCGTAGAGAAGTGGTTTGCTAAATTTAAACGAGACGAAATGAGCATCAAGGACGTTGCAGGCAGTGGACGTCCCAAAGAGGCTGTTACCGACGAAAGCATCAAAAAAGTCCACAAAATAATTTCTGATAACCATAAAGTGAAGTTGATTGAGATAGCTGACACCCTATAGATATCAAAGGAACGTGTTGGACATATCGTGAATGAATATTTGGATATTCGAAAGCTCTGTTCAAAGTGGGTGCCGCGCGAGCTCACAATTGACCCAAAACAACAACGAATTGATGATTCTAAGCAGTGTTTGGAGCCGTTCAATCGTAATAAACCCGAATTTTTGTGTGATGTGTGACAATGGATGAAACACCATTTCATCATTTCACACCGCATTTTCAATCGACAGTCAGCCGAGTGGGCTGCACGTGATGCACACTAAAAATGCTACAACTTCACTAAAAATGCTATAACTCGCATACTAATAGCGCAACAGCCGTCAAATTTATACACGTGTCTTTTTGAAGGTTAGGGCTAACTAAAAATTATATGGATTTAATACTAGTAGCGTCAGCTATGTGTCAGCCTACGAACTTTTCAGCCTACTGTTAATTGGAAGTGTTTATCATATGAGAGGAAAGTTGAAAATACCCATCAAATCGTGTATCGATGTAAACTGACTATTGATACGAGATGCTTTTATGCACAACAGCCATCAAATCGCTTCGATTCTGAAAACAGTGGCTACAACAATATCTTCAGAATATTCATACTTCAACCCTTCTGCACTCTAGCTGCACATTTTGCCACTAACTCATGAGTTGGTTAGTGTATTAGACTTGAAGAGGAAAAGTGCAGATATCATACCATAAAGGGAGATTACCAAACCATATGCCCTCCTACATATCTGCCGCGAATGATCTCAAGCTGGAATTCGAAATAAATTTTGAATCCATGTTTCTTGTTGAGCATATTAAAAACGAAATTAATTTCGTTCGACTAACGTTTCTCTTGAATATTGGTCTACCAGACAATAGATACGTTGAAACTCGTTGAGCAACATTTCTCACTTTAGGTAATTCGATATCGTTAGGGAGAATATTTCTAATTCTAATAATAATAGTTTATAATTATAATTATAATAAAATTCTCTAGTATATATTCATTGTAATGTAAAATTAATAAAATAAATTTAATTAAAATTAAAAGTTAAAGCTTAGAGAAATCACTTCCAGATCATCAAGAAGATCAAACTCATCTCTTTAAGAAGTTCATTTACTCAGTAATCAATTATCGTTTTAAAAAATGTTCATTACTCAATGATTAATCATCTATTTTTAAGAAATCCATTTATTCAAAAATCAATAATTCTTTAGAAAGTACATTAATTCAATAATCGATAATCTTTTTAAAAAATGAAAATTTTCAGTATAAGTATAATATTTAAAATATTCTATTAATGGATATAATAATAGTATTCTATTTATAATTAACTCCCTAAAATACCATTACTAGTCTTTTGAAACAACTGATAATACTTCTTTTCTGAATACTTTTATACTTTTATTGAATAATTAGAATACTTTTTATGCCCAAACCCATTCTTTTCAAAGGATAAGTACAAAAAATAAAATAAAATATAATTCGGCTTAATAAAATTCTCAGACAATGAAGAAATGACTCTGTTTAGTCCCTGAATCAATTACTCAAGCACTAGGTAAAAAATTTGTTGTATTATTTACTTATGATTTTATATTACAATATTTTCATGCTTTTTAATGGTTATTTCAAAATCATTTCATTAGTCCTACATAGAAAATTCAGAGTTTTTTATTGTATTATTTATATAGATATAATAAATGATAAAAACAAATACTATAAAATTGCCAAGAATTTCTTTTTTGTGGACCTCCATTACTATTAATTATGCGATGTAAGATATTCCTGTATTAATAATTAATTAAATTTAAAAAAAAATCTGACGTACCTAATTAATCCTTAAATAGCTATTCCTATAGAATTATTAATGAAGAGAATAATGTAATTTGTCCCACATAATGTATCCGAGAAGAATTAAAGCTTTAGTGATTCTCTTTCATAATTATTAATGAGCGAAAAAAATCATGTTTCTTTATTAAAAAAACTTAACAGAGAAGAATTTAAAATAGCAATGCAAATCACGATTTTCGTGAAAAAAAAAAAATGGATTTTTTTTTTTTTTTATTTGTTTTATTTCACATTTTTGAAAACAATTCTGAGTTTATTTCTAAAGTCATGAGAAGACAGGATGCAGTTTTTTTCTTTACGAACTTTTAGATTACTAAATTCATTGATTCAACACTGATTGAAGGATTCATTGATTGAATGATTAACTAATTTGAAACATCGAATAATTCATTGATTCTAAACTGGTAGAATGATTCATTGATTTGAAACTATTTGAATTATTCATTGATTCAACACTGATTGAATGATTAACTAATTTGAAACATCGGACAATTCACTGATTCTGAACTAGTAGTATGATTCATTGATTTGAAATTCATTGATTTGAATGATTCATTGATTTGAAACTGATTGAATGATTCATTGATTGAATGATTAACTAATTTGAAACATCGAATAATTCCCTGATTCTGAACTAGTAGAATGATTCATTGATTGAATGATTAACTAATTTGAAACATCGAACAATTCACTGATTCTAAACTGGTAGAATGATTCATTGATTTGAAACTATTTGAATGATTCATTTATTTGAAACTATTTGAATGATTCATTTGATTCGACACTGATTTGAATGATTCATTTGATTCAACACATTGAATGATTCATTGATTCAACACTGATTGAATGATTCATTGATTCAACACTGATTGAATGATTCATTGATTCAACACTGATTGAATGATTAATTGATTGAATGATTAACTAATTTGAAACATCGAACAATTCATTCATTTGAAACTATTTGAATGATTCATTGATTTGAAACTATTTGAATGATTCATTGATTTGAAATTATTTGAATGATTCATTGATTTGAAACTGATTGAATGATTCATTGATTTGAAACTGATTCGAACTGAATATATTCAATTCCTACTACTCAGTACTATTCCTGTACTTCTTGCTACTACCTCAACACCAATGCAGTCAGGACTGATAGAATCGGAATTTAATGAAATTTCAATTGTAATATTTTTAATAATATGAAGAAACATTCAACTCAAAGTTCTTAAAACTATTTATTGTCAGATGAGCTTTTTTTGGCATTTATAATAAAAACATTATTTATTTTTTTCTCTCAATGACTGTAATTCAATTTTGCTATAGAAAAATGTTATTCTTTTAGTTCAATTCATGCATTATGGATATAGGTTAATATATATGCAAGTTAGTGCAATGGATTTCACATATTCTTTTAATCAAAAGTGCGAAAAATACACTTTTTTTTTTTTTTTGTCTATTTCTACGAAATTTTAACGAAAAACGTTGTTGTTTCTTATACCACTTAGTCAACAGTTTCTAGACCAAGTCCATGAAAACGTGTTTTCTCAAACAATGAAAAAACGCTTCAGGACTTGAGCAAAACTGACTCTTCTGGTAATCAATGTAATAAGAAATTTGACAAAAATCTAATTCTTCTGTACGTGTGTTTGTCATTGAACACCTCCTAAACGGCTCGACCGATTTTAATGAAATATTTTGTGTGCGTTTGACAAAACTTGGAGAATGTTTTTATGCTATTAAGTTTTTTTATTTTTAAGTCACCGCCAGAGGGTGCTGCAGTATATCAACTAATATATCCCCGTTTAACTAAATGCTATGAAAATGGGTAATAGTATGTATTCGAGTACGGAAAATAGGTTCGAGCTATGCATTTTATTGTTACTTGCAATCAGATGGGACTGCATCATCTTATATGTATGCATCTTATATACCGTTCAAACGATATTCATGAAACTTAGTTGCACATATATTGGAACATGGAGACTATATTCACGATACGTAATTTTCTACAACAATACATATTTTTTTTCTGGTAGGACAACGTATGCCAGGTTCTGCTAGTATATATATTTATATATTATAATGTACATGTTGTCAATGTTTTTTATAACCTGATATAATACTAGAATCAAAAATTTTTTTCTCATAAAATATTATTTAAAAATTTTTTTTATTCTTAACCGAGGTCGGTAATAAACCAAATTTTATTTTTATGTATTTGAACTTTGCATGAAACTATAAACAAATTATAGGTTGAGGAAAATCATTATAGTCATTCAATCTACTAGCGAAGATGGATATGATCTTCGTGATAAGATATCTATTGTTAGCTAATCTAAATTGGACGAATCATTCTGAGAGAAATGTATATCTATTCACTCTTATCGATTTCGTCACAAAACTATATGTCTGTCTTTGTATTTGTTTAAGTGGGTCTTTGGATGGTTTAGATTCACAACTCGCCTCAGTAGGTTTCGCTGCAATCTAGATATCTTTAGATATATAATTCTTCTATGCATGTGTGTGTGACACTGAACTCCACCTAAACGGCTGGACCGATTTTGATGAAATATTTTATGTCTATTTCACAAAACATGCAGAATATTTTTATGCTATCCCCTTTGTCGTCAGTCGCCACCAGATGATGCTGTAGTATTTCATCTTATATACCGTTCAAACGATATGCATGAAAATTAGTATGAATAAATATTAGAATGTAGAGAATATATTCACGGCATGTAATTTTTACAATGAAATTTTTTTGGCAGGACATCTTATGCCTGGTTCTGCTTGTATATATACAGTCTGAGTAAAAACTTTAAGGCCAGTAGAAATTTTTGAGAAAATGGAAACATTTAAACTGAGGAATTAAAATACCATTTGATTGATAATTATTGAGCTTAAATAAAAGTAAAAAAAAAAAAGTAGAAAAATTAATTTGCAAATATTTTATTATTAGAAAATATTACAGAACACACAGATGATTATTTGAGCCTGAGTAAAAACTTTAAGGCCAACATAGAAAATAACATATAAGAAAAAAATTACAAATTCTTAGAAGGTTGTGTAGGAGCCATTACTTCGAATTGCTTCAAATATTCTTGTTTTCATGGATGAAACGAGTTTTTGACAAAGGGTGGGGTCGGTTTTATACCATTCATCTTCGATAGTAGATTTCAGCTCTGTTGTTGATGTAAAATGTCTCCCATTTGCATCAACTCTTCTTGCTAAGTCAGTCCAAAGGTTCTCGATTGGGTTGAGGTCAGGTGATCTAGCTGGCCATTTCACAGTTTCAACATTGTTGACTTGGAACCAATTTTTGCGATGTTACTCGAATGGATCGGTGCATTGTCTTGCTGATATTTCCAATTTTCTCCAGCAAGACATTCAGCATTTGGCAAAAGATGATTTGTTAGGACATTTTGGTATCCTTGTGAATTCATTCTACCTGAAACGAATGCAATTGAGCCCACACCATTGTAAGAAAAACAGCCCCAAGTCTTGACAGACCCTCCACCTAATTGGCGCTTGGAGAATATTTTTTTTCATTTCTTATATCATGCCAGTAGAAATTCCAGCCATCTGGTCCATCCAAATTTTTTTTTTTTTTTCGTCAGAAAAAATAATTTCTATCCATTGGTTGTCCCAGGTCATGACTTTCTGGCCAAAGTTCAAACGCTCTATTTTTGTGTCTCTGCAGTAACTGAGGCTTAGTCAATTTTGCTGTATAAGTGTACCTTCCAGACCTTCTAATTGTGTTATAAATCGTTTTTTGACAAACTTTTAAACCTGTCGTCGGAATCAGTTTCTTGGTTGAGTACTTTCCAATAGATGCAAGTTGGCAAACTCTTCTTTCATCACGCGAGGACAAAGCTTTAGGTCTTCCCCAGTATTCTTTTTACCACAATTGTCTTTCAATTTTAAAAAAATTGTTGACTACAGTCTTTGATCTTCCTATCTTTATCGCAATAGCACGACTACTCATTCCTGTTGAAAACAAAGCTTCGATCTGTCCTCTTTCACGATCAGTTAACTTCTTACCCTTCGCCATCTTCACGAAGATCACCAATACTTCGAAGAAACGTATGACAATTATGAAAATTGCAGCGTTGTCACAAGCTAGTAGTTGCGATGGTAATTACACGATTATATTATATTTATTTTTAAAAATGACTGGTGGCCTTAAAGTTTTTACTCAGGCAGAAATACTAACTTTGTAAATAACCACATGTTTCTCATAATTATGTATTTACAAATTATGTTTATAGCATTTATTTCTTATCAATGAACTTTAATAATTAATATTATTTGAATCCCTTTTATTTCATTTTACATTTTCTCAAAAATTTTACTGGCCTTAAAGTTTTTACTCAGGCTGTATATATATATATATATATATGTATATCGATATAATAATAGAATCAAAAAAAAATTTGATAAAACATTATTCAAAATTTTTGTTTTGTACCTAAAAGAGGTCAGTAATAAATCAAATTTTAATTTTAATTTATCAGAGCTTTGCATGAAACTGGAAGTAAACTATTGGTCAAGGAAAATCATCATCTTTATTCAATCTATTAATTAAGATAGATTATTAGGATTATTTAAGATTCCATCTACCTGATCAAATATGTATCACTTGTTAGCTAATCTAAACTGGACTTCATTCAGAACTTGTGATAGAATGTATGTATATCTCCACTATCCCCTCTTATAGATTTCGTGTAGAAAACTGAAAAGTTGCCTGGCTAAAATTACGTTAAACATACACGTACATCTACACACACACTCACACACCCACAAGTGAATAGTTTAAAACACCAGATCCCGATCTATTGTGCATAAACACAAATCTGCGAAACGCACGATGCGACACAATTTGAGAATGGACATCCCAAACTGTTGCCAGGACACTTCGCAGACGATGTCACCACTTCGTTTCAGTTCATCGCCGACAACATTCGATGGCCATTCAGTGCGCTCGTCTTTATCGGCTCGCTCTCTCTCAAATTCGCTTCAATTGAGGGGGAGGGGAAGGGGGTCGAAACAGAGTGCTGTTTAATAATGCATGTGCTTTTCTGGATAGCAAAGCAATTTAATAACGGCTCTGATGCGAAGGATTTATTGTAGCTTTTGATTAGACAAAAGCTTTGTTCCCACAATGTCAATTATATTAATCCGCACTGGCTCACGGAGATAATCATGGAAAACTGCTGACTTTCAGAGAAAAATTGAGATCTCTAATAAATTCCGAGTTTAAGCTGGAGAAATTCCCAATATTTAAACAACAACAACAAAAATTCCAAAATTGAGAAGTAATATTTTAAAATTATTCAATAAAATAATTATTTATTTTCAGTAAATGCGACTCTTCTTTTTACATCAACTTTATAATTAAATGAATACTCTTTAATCTATCTGTTGTTGTTGTGACTAATCCTCAGCGTCCGTCAGCGGTATATATTCTTGTATTGATAACGAACACATGAAATGAAAAATTTATACTGTACAATGATAGTAAAAATCAAATTAAGACAAGGCTACTCTATGGCAGGTCAGAACCTGAGACCATGAGCAATCTACTCATGTATGGAGGGAAATGGGGAAGCTTCTGTTATGATACAACACCCGTAGGTAGAAGTGTGCCTTCACTCCGTGTCGCTGAAGAAGGAGGGCAGTGCCTTCCGGGAGGACTTTTAGGGGGAACTATCCTGCATTTGCTCTTCGTATGGGAGAAAACCCCGGAAAACCCCCCCCAGGTAATCCGCCTAAAGAGGAAGATGTTGAACATCATAAACGCTATTGAGATTCCTCGTCTTTAAAACAGTGTCTACAACAAAGCCACCATGTTACATACTGCGTGACTATTTATAATATGGCTATTTAGCCCTATTATGAACAGTTTGAATGAAATTAATATCTAATGATATCGAATTAGTCTGATTGATTAAAGTATAAATTATATATATATATATATATATATGGGCCTGAATGGCCGAGTGGCTAGCGCTCTGGCTCTCGGTACCACAGGTTTCGGGTTTGAGTCCCGGTGGTGCCATGGATGTTTGTAGTGGTTCGGAATCCACTTTAAACCGTAGGTCCCGGTTCTAATAGGATCGTAGATCGTTGCGGGGGCATTCTTACTCCGCGTCTGTGGCTTATCCTCCTGGGTAATGCAAAGTGAGTAACATCTGTGCAGCGCTTGCCTTAAGGCATCCAAGACGTCCATGTCTGTTTGCCAGCTGCATTGGAAAAAAAATATATATATATATATATATATGCATATTCACAATATAATTATTGTTATGTACAACTGTTTCCTCAATTTGAGTCTGAATCGAAGAATTTCGTAATCTTAAAATTAAAAACTAGCTAACTGCCTTGGAGGCACACATTCAAGCAGTTACAACACTGTTTAGGAGGATTACCATGTCATTATATTAAAATCCAATGTAAGGTTCATTCGGTTGCGTAATTTTTCTTTAAACTAAAAGGATTTTTAATGTAGTATAAAAAGTTCAAATATAAAAAAAGGACTGAGTTTTATTTCTCGCTTAAAAACTTTACAAGCTGGTATATTAAATAAAACTAAACAAAACAAAAATGCAGCAGCAAGTAATTGTTTGTAAAAATATTCCCTTTTTTTATACTCTCAGAGATTATGTTGTAGTTTTCAAATGCCATATGGAAAACAAGATGTTATTCGCTGCAAGGGCCGATTAAAGGAATCATGATGCATCAGAATATGTTATATCACAATTTGGAACTAATGCGTATTTTCACATCAGTTTTATATCCGCCTCGGGGATCAGCGGAAAAGCGAGTCGCTGGTGAGCATTAAGACAAAAGTTCAATTCGCTGGCGGCTTTGTTGTAGACATTGTTTCAAAACACGAGGAAACTCGATGGCGTTTGGGACGTTCAGCATCTTGCCCCGTGAGGCGGACTGCCTGGTGGGAGTTTTCCGGAGTTTCCTCAATAAGATAAGCAAATGCGGGATTATTCCGCCTAAAAGTCCTCCTGGTAGGCACTTCCCTCCCCCTTCAGCTTCACGAAGCAAAGTCAGAGCCCCGGGTGCTCCATCCCAACAGGAGCTGCCCCTCCCCTTTCTTCCATGAGATCACACGGATTCTTAGATTTGGTCTAGATGTTGCTGTCTACCAAGCGTTATAAGAAACAAGAAAATAAACATTTGTTTTATAGATTTATTGTGCTCATCCTCACGATATTCAAGATTTGGTATGAATTGTCGCTCTACTGTAATTTTTTGCACACTTTCACATTTTTTCACATTGTCACAGGACCTACAATTTAACGTGGATTCCAAACCACTAACAAACATTCATGCCACCTCCAGGATTCAAACCTGAAGCCTATAGTAGCAAAGGCCAGAACGTGATAATCAAGAAGAAATACTGGTTCAGTTTGTCGCTCTAGTACGGTCATCTTGTACACACGAAGGCTAAACAGACCTTAACCTCCAATTTAAAGTGGATTCCGAACCACTCACAAACATCCATGCCACCGCCAGGATTCGAACCTGAAGCCTGTGATTCAAAGGCCGGAGCGCTAGGCGCTTGGCCACCAGGCCGCACTGGTTTAAATGTTAAATTTCGGTATTCCTAGTTCTGAATCCAAAACATATGCACCGCCATATGTCCACAGATATAAATGTATCTTTTGTGCTTCGATGAGATATTATTACGAAACATAATGTCTTGATATTTAATCATCATGCGACAGCGTTGTATTACAAACTTGTAACGAACATCGAGCATTAAGAGGCTAAATTAAGAAAAGATCGTGACATTTTGTTTTCTTTGTAAAGGTGACATTTGTGTATGAGTTTCAGCAATGAAATAATTAATTATAAATTCTGAATAACGCATTTTCTGTGAAATAAATATTTATGTCATTCTGATTTGCGTACATGGTTAAGAATTTATTCGAAGATTTATTCTTCTTAACATTGCGAATGTGTTTAATATTAAAATATTCACATTTTTATGTCTGGAAGATTCATATCGAACGAGGTCATAAATTATTATTAAATTTATTCAAACTTAAAGCCTTATACAATTTGATTTAGACTCCTGTATCTGTCTAAGTAATCTGATTAAACAAATTGTAAATTTCTTCTATTAGTGTAATTAATATTTAGTATATATTATGCTTTAAATAGAATAAAAAGAAAGGCAGCAGTGCGCCCACTCATACAGGGAAATCGTAAATGGTTTGGACTCTCACTTCCATTTGTGCATTCCATTTTCCTTTAGAATATGACGTTCCATTTATATATTTTAATACTAATAAAGAATCAAATTTGCATATTTAATGGCATGAAAGAAATTATGATATAATTCTTGAAGGTAAAAGTAATTTATCACATCCTGATTATTTTCTACTGTATTAGATTACTTAACAAAATCTAATAAATACTAATATTTCAACTGCGCTAATAATATACTTTATTATTATTATTTGTAATGTGGGTGAGAAATTTAATTGATTTAGAACTCTGTGATAACTGCACAATCATAACTAATGTAAATCTGTTTCAAAATAGCTCACAAGTTGACTTCCATCGTCAGCATATTAGCTATAAAAATATATATATTTTTAAAAAAATCTCACATTAATATAAACCAGGAACCTTATGGCCGAATACTAGCTTTCAGACGTTTGGTACCGCAGATTTACTGTTTTGAGTCCCGGCGGTGCCATGGATGTTTGCAGTGATTCAAAATCCACCTTAAACTGTAAATCCCGGTCTAATAGGATCGTAGAGCGTTGTGGAGGTAGTTTTACTCATGTCCGTAGCCTATCTTCAAGCTGCAAGTGCCCCCTGGGTAGTTCTGAATAAGTAACAGCAGTGCAACCCTTACTTATGTTATAAAGATTAACTGTATCTGTATTGCCAGATACAATAGAACTACATAATATAAAACCCCTTTTACCTTATGTTAATATTACAACTAGCATAATATATTATTTATGTTGTCATTACAACTAACATTTTTACTTTTTATTGTTACTGTTATTTTTACTTATTTGTCAAAAATATTTCTAATAACTGAAAAAATAAATAAATAAAGATTATACAAGCTATTCGGTGATAACATCCAACTTCACAATTCGAGACAGATGCGGCTCAAAGTAATTTTGAAATTTACTTCTGTTCGTCCATCTCGTGGTCCGGAGTATGACGGTTGCTATAGGAACAGGCTACCATACAGGAATCCATTTCAAGTATAATTCAACCATGCATAGAATGGAATGTTTAACATCCAGTTTAACAATAGAAATGCATGAATGGATTACTGATTAGAAATGTTAATCAGGCATACTTGAGTATTAAGCTGCTTGAAAAAAAGTAATAATAGTTAGTGTGGAATTCATTTCATCTATTTTTACTTTTAATTATTTTTAATCTAAATTAATTATTATTATAAATTAAAATATTATATTTTCTCTCTTATGATCCACACCTTTTGAATTCGTTCCACCTAACCAATTTGAATCTGCTAATCAATTTTCTGCCCACGTCGTACTATATATAGGGCTTGAGCCCCTTAGAGTGATACATTGTTTCGGGTGCTGTTTTTCACTACCCAGAAGAAATTCATAATAGGATTGTTATTTGTGAAAGACATCTAATAGGAAAATCTATGCTTTGTTTATTGTTGTGATACTCCTTAACTTTTATTTTTAACATACAAATAAAAATATGGCCATTTAAGATAGTAAATTGTATGGTAGTTTTCAAAGTGAGGGAATCAATCTCTTAAAGGTGGGACATCTTATATCTTAATTTATATCATGTCTTTATAAAATTTAGGGGCCTGGAATGGCCGAGTATCTAGTGCTCGGTGTCCCAGGTTTCGGGTTCGGCGGTGCCATGAATGTTTATAGTGGTTTTGAATCCACTTCAAACCGTTATTTTATATATTTAGGTTTTTACTTTTTAGCCTTGCTGAGTTGTCGTATATATAATATAAATCATATAATATTGGTTAATGTGTTAATAATTAATTAATTGATGTGGTTCTAATTGATGACGGTTCTTAATAGTTGTGGTTAAAAATAAATTGTAAATATTAGATATAACTGGCAGAAATTACTTTTACAGCATCTGAACCAATGATTCACTGCTATAAATTACCTAATTAAACCAGTTTTTAATCCCAGACTCTCGGTTAAGATGGTTCTATTGGAAATGGATGGCGATTCGAAATGAACATTATAAAATAAGCAGACATTTTAAAAATATTTTTAACACCATTAATTTAAAATATTCCCTTTTATAATAAAATATTTCTATACCTTTTCAACTTTGTTGCATATATTTATTTTCTCATTCTCCTCCAACTGAATTAATAAAATTCGAACGCTTTATTGTAAAGATATTCTGTAATAACTTAAAATTTGAAAAATACTGCATGACTCATTAGTTATTGCAATTTTTTGGAACACTGACAGTTGCACTGTGTCTAATTTTTTAATTAATATTATTTCAAATAGCTATTAACTATAAATAAGAAGAAGAACTATGTTGGAATAAGAAGAACTCAAGTGTGTGAGAAATCTAAGAATCTGCATGATGTGAATTCGTGTAAAATTTTTCTTTCATAATAAAATTTTTATAAAAAAGTTGTTATATACGCAGAGAATATTTTAATATATATTTAGTATTTTCTTATTTCTATTCTGCCGCACTGAATTGTTGTTTTCAAACCAATAATACGTAATCAAACAAAAATATACATTTTTCTCTACAACAGCCTTCAGAGCCACCACGTTTTATAATGTTTTATAGAAGTGTTTTTTGGGTCTATTATTGAGTTAAATTATAAAAAAGATGGATAAAAGGAACGGAAAAAAGGATGCATGTATATTTTTGTTACCATTTGGTAAAATTGTAAAAAGGGGTATTTTTAACTTTACGTTAACACTCCTAACTATAAGAATAAATAACACATTTATTTGCATATATGTTGGCCTATCAATCATGCAAGCTGTGATCTAAAATGATGATATTATTCTAAAGTAGAGATGAATTAACAGCCAATCGAAACATTAAGACGAAATATACAAAAAACAGAAATATTTTTAACAAAAAAAAAAAAAAAAAAAAAAAATCAAGTAAGTCGTTTCTCAATTAATCTAAAAATCTTTTAATTCAATGCACTCATAACATCGTTCAAAACATCAATTCGAAATTTCATTTGATTATGAAAATTATTACTGTTATCATATGGCGGTATAACCAAAATGAATTTATTTTTTCAGGGATTCTATTTTAAGTTTTTAGTGAGTGTATTTAGTATATTTAATAGCTCATGATGAAAGATAAAAAATATATCTTTGTGTCCTGACATCTAATGAGTCTAGAAATAAACTCAAACTGAAAAAAAATTGTCATTGAGTAGTTAGAAATAAATTCCCAAATATTAGACTTAAATGTCCAAAGTTACTTTTCTTAACATCTGACCAATGATTCGCCATTCCGTATTGCCCAACTAAACTAGTTTTAAACCCTCAATCTTGATTGAGAGGGTCGCGATTCGAAATGATCCTCTCAAAACTCGGTGATCCACGAAAAGTGACGGATTTGCCGCATTCTCGGCGGTAGGAAGCCTGAAATATCAGCGATAAATCTCCCACACCATGGAGACGGATACCCAAACGAGGCGGATAACTCGAGGCCAGACTGACGGTGACATCCCGATTCCCTCCGGCTGTCAACCGGACCAGCGGAGGGTGTCGGAATTTATGGCAGCCAGAAGTTTTCTTGAAGGGAAGATGGGCGTTTATTTTGGTGCCGACTGATTTGTATCTGCCCGGAAAAAAATGTTTCGGAGCGGAGAAAATACCGGAGGATTGTTTATTGACTTGCTGGTTTTGGGGGAAACTCGCTGTTTCTGCTTGGCGTCAGAAACAAACTTTCTGCCACTCCATCATCTTTGGGAATCGGGATGAATGCAAAGCGGAGTTCGATTTGTGGTCGGATGGGTCTGTTTAATTATAACTTCTGCCATTATTCAAGATGTAGCAACTTGCTTTTGAGTTATGTGGCTTTGATGATCGTTTTTCAACCAGTGATTGCTGTTTTGCTATAATTTAAACATAGTAAATAATTTATTAATAAAGATGTTATGATACAATTGTCTACCCGACTCGCAACTGAGTTGCAACGTGCGCAATTAGCATGCAGGAGGACTTAGGCTTCATTGCGCTGGCGTCAGTGTCACTGTTTTCAGAAAAGATCGATTCTCATCGGTGGTAATTGTGACAGTATGTGTAAAAACCTTTCGCATCGATAATGAGTCTGATTGGTGGTAGTTTTCTGTGTTTCTCGCCATACGTCAAGCAGATACATAGCGTCCATACCTACATTTTTTTAACTCATCAGCCTCATGTGGACTTTTCGTGATCCACATGAGCCTCACTGATGTTTCTAACTGGTAGGTAAGTATAAATAATATTTGGTAAAAATCGAGGAAAAAAAGAATATTTTTTTTATTTTAAGTAAACACATCTAATTAAAATAATAGGTCGCACAATTATTTGCATACATGTAGTCATAGCAATCCTACACACATTGATATTATTCTAAAATAGATATGAGAAAATGGCCAATAAAGTTATTGATATCAAATATAGGAAAAAAGTAATATTTAGAACAATAAAATGAAATAAATCATCTATCAATGAATCTACTTAAATCTTGTTAGTTCAATGCACACATAACATCATTCAAAACTTAAATTAGAAATTCCATTCGATTATGCAAGCTATCATTATATTTATAGCTGTTATCATATAACGGTATAAAAAGTTTTTTCAGGAATTAGTGAATGTATTCAGTATATTTAATAGCTCGTGATGAAACAGAAAAAAATTTATCTCTTTGTATTTCAACATCTAATGACTAGAAACAAACTCAAACTGAACTTGTTTGTTTATTTTTAAAAATGTGTCATTGGAGTAGTTAGTTAAAAATAAATTCCCAAATATTAGACTTAAATGTCCAAAGTTACTTTTCTAACATCTGACCAATGATTCGCCATTCCGTATTGCCCAAGTAAGCTAGTTTTAAACCTTCAATCTTGATTGAGAGAGGTCGCGATCCGAAATGATCCTCTCAAAACTCGGCGATCCACGAAAAGTGACGGATTTACCGGATTCTCGGCGGAAGGAAACTCGGAAATATCAGCGATAAATCTCCCACACCAAGAGATGGATACCCAAACGAGGCGGATAACTCGAGGCCAGACTGACGGTGACATCCCGGATTCCTCCGGCTGTCAACCGGACCAGCGGAGGGTGTCGGAATTTATGGCAGCCAGAACTTTTCTTGAAGGGAAGATGGGCGTTTATTTTTGGTGCCAACTGATTTGTATCTGCCCGGAAAATGTTTCAGAGCGGAGAAAATACTGGAGGATTGTTTATTGACTTGGTTCTGGGGGAAACGCGCTGTTTCTGCTTGGCGTCAGAAACAAACTTTCTGCCACTCCATCATCTTTGGGAATCGGGATGAATGCAAAGCGGAGTTCGATTTGTGGTTGGATGGGTCTGTTTAATTATAACTTGTGCCATTATTCAGGATGTAGCAACTTGCTTTTGTGTTATGTGTGTTGGATGGTTGTTTTTCAACCAGTGCGTTTGTCAATACTTCATTGCTGTTTTGTTATTATTTAAACTTGGCAAATAATTTATTATTAAAGATGTTATGATACAATTGTCTACCCCGACTCGCAACTAAGTTGCAACGTGCGCAATTAGCATGCAGGAGGACTTAGGGCTTCATTGCGGTGGCGTTAGTGTCACTCTTTTTAGAAATGAGGATAATGGATGGCGATTGTGGCAGTACTACTGTGCCCAAAAGTAAAACCAATTTTAAATTTAAATTTCCTGGACATGTGGAATTTCAATTTTTTTCTAGGTTGCTGGCGCGGTCCTTGACATCTGTGATAAATTTCACTTCAAAATATTCATTAGTGTTTCAGTTACGCTTGGCTTTTGTGAGACGCTAAAACTGATTCCGGCGATTTTTGAAAGGCCTGAATTAATCGAGCAAAGCAGACATTATGATACAATTGTCTCTCGACTCGCAGCTAAGTTGCAACGTTTGCAACTGGCATGCAGAAGGGCTTAGGTTGCAATCCGCTGGTGGCATTAACACCGCTTTCAGAAATTATCAGAATGGATGGCGATTGTGATAGTATGTGTAAAAGCATTTCCGCATTGATAATCAGTCTGACTGGTGATAATTTTCTGTATTTTCCCCCACACCTCAAGCACATTCTTAACGTCTACCCCTAAACATTTCTACCTGATCAACCGTATGTGGGCTTTTCGTGATCTGCTTGAGTCCCAGCGATGTTTCTAATTAAGATGAGGGGTAGGTAAGATATTGGGAGGGAGTAATTTTTAATTGGTAGGTTACCTAGTCATAGGAAAGGGGTTGAAGTGTGGTTTGGTTTGTCGCTCTATGGTCATTTTGTACACGCTTTAGTTTAATTAGACTGGGACCTACTGTTTAACGTGGATACCGAACCACTAACAGGGGTGAGGTGTGGAAAAAGAAAATGATAGAATTGTCTTAAATATGTTGAAAAAGTTTGAAATTTTTTTTTTAAAGTAAACGAAGTATCGAATATTAATCGGACCGGAATTAACAATAAAACTGAATGCTGCATTACTAATTAATTATTTTTATTAATTAACTTTGATTCTTTTGGTGTAAACTTCCATTTTTCCCTCCCTGGCAATGCAAGCCAACATCGGTAAACTTCTTGGTTGCTGAATGTTTTGAATAACTTTAAAAACTATTGGAAAATTTTGAAATATTCAATTGTTGCTGTAATTCTTTTATTATTTCTTTGAACAGATTTCTTATTTTTCTTTTGATATTTTGTATCTACCATATCTGATTGATTATGGTAAAATTTGTATTGGTCATGCTCTGTTCCTATGATTTCCGTACAGAAAAAGAATTATAAAATAATCACTAGTAAGAGAATGAGGATACGTAAATACCAACCAAAATAATAATAATAATAATAATAAATAAATAAATAAAATTGAAGCAAGTATAATATAAAATGTTAAAATTTTAATATTTTTGTATTTTTAATGATACGTTTGCTACGTTTCCTTTTATATATAAGGGTTATAAGTTTTTATCTACAAGGTTCTTCGAAAGAAAAGCCCCTTTATAGAAAATAATGACACTTACCTTAAATTTTAAAAATGTTGTAATGCTTTTTATCTGAAAAAAATTACGAATTAAAGAAAAGTGGGTCGTCAAGATAATATTCGAAAAATACTCGTAAATTGTTGTCTTTTTGTGATCGATATAAGACCCATCAATGTTTCTAATTGCTAGGGGAGGGGGTTACTTAGCCCTAGGGATGGGGAATGAAATGTGTGGAAAAGAAAACGATAGGATTGTCTTGAAAATATTGAAAAAGATGGAAGGATTTTTTTAAAGTAAACAATACTGCTTTCGTATACACTTTCGTTATAATTAATCTATTAAACTTTAGAAATAATTTTAAGGTGGCGGAATAAATTTCTGGCTACTAGGGCATCTAACACTAACCAAGTAATTAACAGCGGTGGTGACACATTGCCTGGTAATTTATATTTTTAAAAAGTTTAAAAGAATTGTAGAAAAGCAATAGAAAACAAGATTCTCGATTGTAAAAAACTGATTCTCCTTACTCGAAATTGATATCATAACATAGCCTGTTCTTATAGCGACCGCAATTGGACAGAATCATGTGTGGGAATAGTTCTCGTGGTGGACACACAGCACCAATATTCCATTCTCTCGTCATCTCTCCATTTTAATCCCTTACACTCACACAATCTTCGACATTCGCACCAGCCCATGCGCATTACAAGCCGAGTCTATATTTCAACGCGATGGAAGAACTCATTGTGACATTGATAATCTGTTCTCTCCTATCTAGACCACAGAATAGTCATAAAACATACATCGTTGCTCTATTCTGAAGAAAAACAACGTTGAGGTTAATTTCTTTTTGTATGCCAACTGGCGCTGCATTGCTCCATCCTCCCCCTCATCAAGCACACAATCTCCTCAGAAAGACGGTTATATTTGTTATATTAATATACATAGATTTATTAATCAAAAAGTGAGCTTCACTTCAAGTATAGATTCTCTTTTTGGTCATAATTTGACAATAATTATTGTCAAATTATGATCTAGCAAATCACGATCAATTATTTACAGTTTTTGTAGTCTTTGCTTTTAAAAACGAGGAGTCCTGATGATGACTGTGTCAATATGTGCAAACGCATCTCACATCGATGGTCAGATTGTGGTGGGTGTTTTCTGAATTTTATCTCATGCGACATGCATATGAGGGACAGTTACCCGGAAGGTGCTGCCTTCCCTTCAGCAGCCCTTGATGAGTTATTTATGGTATACATGAAGTATACATGCTCATCTTTCTAACTGGTAAGGGAGCTACATAGCGTGAGGGTGAGATGCAGAAAAAGAAACAAATTTAAGATCATTCAAATTTTCGTTTCTCAAGTTGAAACTGTAACACATGAGTTAAAGTGATGTGTTCTAGTCTGCGGAGAAAACAATGATCAAATCAGGAATATGTTTTAGTTTTCATTTCTTAATTTATCAGTTCTAGATATGGGAAGGGTTACAATTTTTAGATTCCTTCTTGAATTTTCGATAAACTCTTAATTTAACCTACCTTATGGTGAAATCTCGGCAAACAAAAACGCGTTTCATCGAGTTCTTTTTCAAAATAAATACCAGTGAATGATAGAAATAATTTAACGATGAAACATTTAGAGATAAAATAGTGGATGAATATCACAATTTTGAATGCGAATGTAATCACTGCAGCGATATCATGAAACATCACTATTTTATTAAAATGATAAGGTTCTATAAAAAGCAAAAAAAAAGCTTTAACAAAGATTGGTCATGCAGCTTTTAACAAAAATCAAATTCAAAATCCCGCTAATCATGGAAATATTTATGCTACTCGAAATAACGTATCGTTTGCAAATATGTTTCTGCAAATATTCAGAATTCTCCTCTAATATGAATTCTCCACAAAACACTCTAACAATTCTAATAATAAATAAATCTTCCAATTATTATATATCTTAAAAGAATTTGTACAACTATTTTCCAAAGATGGCATACAATCCATGTACAATGATCGACAAAACGCTCAAGGCAAGGAAGATAAATTGTTTGTTATTCTACATGGATTTTCAAATTTTCAAAACAATAATTAATGTCTGTTCCCTTTTCCGGACTAAAAAATTTGTTATTTTGTGGGCAAGTTTCCTTTTGTCTACCTTGCTGCTGTTCATGCTTGTATTTGCTCCTCTTCTAAAATTTTTCCAAGTTCTCTCGGCTGCCACCATGCTAAACCATCAACGTCTTCAAAGCACAAGGAAGAAATCGCCACCACAGAGAACAATTTTCTTTTTTCTAGTTTTCTCATGCACTGTATAACCTCCTCATCTGATGTTTTTCGCTGATAGAGGCTTGCGGCTATCTTGTAGCCAAGGAGCCTCGTTAAATACAAATTTGTTAATTACAAATTACTTCTGTTAAATAAATTAGTTTTGTATATTCAGTGTCAATCTTATTTGGTCGAATTTGTTCCTCAGTCGCTTGTGCCTGCCGTTTCAATCATAGTGAAGAGGTGTTTCCTTTTCGCTAACATCTGTGATGGTTATAAGTTGCACGTTCCTTTTACTACACAAGTAAGCAGTCGGAACACTTTATAAGTTTTTGCTCTGTTTGCACATTCATGCAAATTTAATTAAATTTTTTTTATTTATTTTAAAAAAAATTGTGTATAATTAAAAAAATTTAAAAAGAATCTCATTTTCTCGCTATTTTTACTTCCTGCCAACTACGAGATGAGCAAAATACTCGTCAAAATAAAAATACAGAAAACTTAATGATAAATATGGTCCATATTCTTCTAAACTGTTTAGAAACATTCATCACATTTTGTTCACTATCGCCGGTTTGGCCATTTGGCGAAAAGGGTGATCGAACGATCCAATACGATCCAACCTTATTTTCGATTATTCATTTTTCAATTCCTTCTATTAGCTCACACTCTCCCTATAAATATCTTGTTCAAATTTTCAATCGTTCATAAAATACTTTTATTCATCCCCTCAAGTTCAAATACAGTTTTTAAAACTTGTAGTGGATGGCACTTGATTTCAATACAGTTTTTTCAAATATTCATTCAGTAATTAAATTTAATTAATTCATTTTGCTTTTTTAGATTTAAGTTGCCTATATCTACCAATAGATGTCGCCAGATAAAAAAAAAAATGAATGAAAATTATTTAAAAAGGACTTTTCTGCAATAAAGAGAAAAAAAAGTAGGAATTGATTTAGAATTTTTTTTTTTTTTTATATTACTTGTTCTATATTAGATTTCTTTTCATCATTACAAAATGGAGGGGGAAATTAACTTCAGGTGTGAGGCTGACAAACGAACCCAGGGATAACCTAACACTTTATACACGGACGAAATAACTGCTTTTGATTGGTGGGTAATTTGTTGAGAATCGTATTTGGAAAAAAGTTGTGACGATGGAATGGGTTTTGACTTAATTTCTTTCTTACGTCCTGTTATATTTTTAGAGAATACATACTAACTTAAGTCAGACTGACTCACATATGACTACCATTATTGGTACAACATTTGGGAATTCAAATGCTATTCACATTCTTCAAAATTCGAATTTTTCCATTAAAAACAAAATAAAATGGTATTTCCCTGATGGGATGTATTTTCATTAAAATATGATGCCTGCCTCATATTTTTTTCACCAAATAATGAGTTACATTTTTCTGATTAGATATGCATAGAATTTCTTGAAGAGTGAAATTAAGATTTCAAAATACATTTGATTCATTCAGGGGGTTAAAGTGTCACTGCTGTGTCGAGGAAAAAAAGTATTTTTCATCAGCATCTCGTTCATTTTGAGAAACATTTAAAAACAAACTGTGCAAAACATTTAAAAATAATTTATTTTAAACAATGTTATTTCGTTAATCTTTATTTAAATGTATATGTATTTCTTTTGGGCAAGATTTATTTAAAACTTTTCGTCTGAAGTAAATTTAATATTCATCTCTTAATCTTTAAGCTAATCAACTACGTTTCAAAACATGATTTATGGAAATTTCGTTAGCACTAATGTTTAATTAATAATTTATTAATTACCATTTATTTATTAATTACCATGAATAATTACAATTTTAACATTGGCAAATATAAACCCCGAAATAGATACATGAATGTTTTTGTTAAAATTTGCGAAGAAAATGACCAAACTGTATCTTTGGGAGTTATGTAGACACTCCTAACAGTATAAGACAAACAAATAGTATAGTTCAAAACTGATAAATTCAAAGTACATATATGTGTCAATTATTTGATGCAATGCAGTTGTCATATTTTGAATAAAGCAAAATGTTTACACCTTTTATGATACAGTTCAATCAACAAAGCTGCTCGTTATTGAAGCATGCATATACATTCCATAAAAATAAAAGAATAAACATGCAAGGATTTATACAGCAATTGGAAACATAATGGGATAGAGGAATAAATTGATTCCTTTAAATTTATGTTGCTCGTTATCTGAATTGGTGAAATAAATGCAAAAAGCTATCTGCAAGCTTTTATGCAAAATCTATCACAATAACTTGTATACATATAGAACCATATTGAACCATAGAACATGGTATTCATAGCTTCATCACAGAAAGAATAATACTATTCATAGATTATCAATGAAGTCATTGTCAACCAATCGAATTATACAGCGCAAAAGTACTAGAAAAAGAGAAGTAATGGTTTTTAAACAAGAATATCAATAACTCATATCTCAATGAATATATTTAACACCTTTTATTTATAGTTTAATGCATAGATAACAGCATTTAAAATATAAAGGTAAAATGTCATTACTTTCTGAAAATTATTATATCAATGATGACTATTATCGTAGCATATTGTAGCAAAGAATACAAACATGCAATTGATAGTTTTGAATGCATGAATTCAGAATGCTAAAGACACATTCACATTAAAGAATTAATAGACGAAATAAGAAGCTTAGAACAATCACAGATCAAAGATGTGGCACATAGAAGACCGTGATTGAACAATAATTTACGCTTCCCTGTTCAACACCTTGGTTTATAAATAGCGTAATATCTCGTGATAAATTGATTATATATTGATTTCCAATGACTCTAAAATAAAACTCCAAACAGTCTCCGAAAACTACTGATACTACTGAAACTACTGATACTTAAAATAAAACAATAAAAATATTTTGGTTTTTTTCACGAAAATCGATTGAATGTGATTGTGGTAAGTTACCTTAAAATTATCAAAGCAGATGGAAAGAATTTTTCTAAAGGTATAGTCATGTAAATGTTTTGAAAACAAACAACACTAATTTACTCAGACTGATAAATTCAAAGTACACTTATGTGTCAGTTATATCAAGCAATGTAGTTGTCAGATTATGAATAAAGCGAAATATTTACACCTTATATGACACAGTTCAATAAACAAAGCTGCTTGTTATTGAAACATGTACATACATTCCATAAAAATAAAGATTAACCATGAAAGGATTTATACAGCAGTTGGAAATATAATGAGATATAGGAATGAATTATTTGTTTTAAATTCATTTTGTCCGACATCTGAATTGGTATGTAAATATTGTTTCAATTGATTAAATGGATACATTCCGGTAAATAGATAATAATTAATTGAAAAATAAAGTTATTGTAGGTAATTTGCAAAATTCCATTCATTATATTCTCAGAGTGCAGTTGTGTTATTATTAACATGTTAAAATTTGTTAGCGTCATAAAACTTTTATTTTCCAAGTCTGAAATTTTTTCTTTTAAATAATTAAAGAAAATATTTTAAAATATACTCCCGTTACATTCCATGAACATATTTATATTTCTTAAAATTTTAATTGGGAAGTTAATGTCGAATTGGGAATTTCGCTCTTTTTTATGTAAAACGTTCGAGTTTTATAAAAGTAATTTTAAATGAAATACATAAGAAATGCTCAATTATTAGCTTTATAAAAATTTTACTTGTCATATCATTTTGAGGAAAGCCATACATTTCATGTGAATTGAGATTAGAGTGAATGCCTAAGTCATAAGAATGACACATTCATCTTTACCCACTGCATCCTCATTTTGATATATCTGGATAAGCGATCTTTTTTCGGATCGAACCCTATTCCTCGAGTTCAACTGAAGCTTTCCTTTTTCTTTTTATACACCTCACCCCCATGAACACCACACCTCCCCTCCTTTCCTCCCACCAGTTAGAAATATGAGAGTCAGATAGAGGTGAGCTCGTTTAGCCCACGAACAACTTACAGATTGCTTTAAAAAAGAACTTTCAGTCTGACACATATTGTCACAATTGTCATCGAATTTCCTCGTGACTTTAGCAACGTCAATCATATTCGAAACGTAGTCCTCCTGGATGAGTCGACCCCAGCTGAAGGTGTACAGATGCAATGGGTTCCTTCCCAGCATAGACACGAAATCTTTCGTTTGGCATCGCTTGTCAAATTTCCAGCCAAGCTCACTCGGTTCGACTGTTCTCTTCTGCACTTGGTGTATAGACAAACCCATTCCAATAAATAAATCAACCCCCCCCTCCAGATATGCGAGCCCCGACAGCGCACTCATAATTTCTAATGGACACCAGCCACCTAATATGACATTGAATCCTCCCCTCAAAATCGGCGAATCTTCATTAAACCTGAAATTGAGTCCCAATCGGACAACACGGTGGCCTTTTATGCACAGTGACATCTTAAAACAACGCCGATTCCGATTGATATTGTGAAAGCACACTTTAATTTGCTGCAGAGTATATACGCCGCCATAGCACACTTAATAAACTTAATTTGGCGACCGTGGCGTCATTATAGATCTGAATTGGCGTTTGTGGACCATAGTGCAGTACCAAAATAGACACAGCCGTTCGTAAACAACATAATGTTGACGACAATATTACTCATAGTAGATTTGGCGCTGCATTACTGCTTGAATACTTTTCACACATACATATCCCCAGGAAGAAAATCATATACTTTTGTGTTAATATTCATATATTTATTAATCAAAAATATGCGATCCCACTCAGTTAAATTCTACTTCACAAAATTAAGAAATAATTTAGTGCATTTGATAAACAACGCAAATCACTATGTAATGATATTAACATTGTATATATAAACCTCTCAAAATATGCACAGTATTGAAATAATTTCGTTTATGAACTGGAATAAAAATTATTTAGATATATTTAATTTATTTTACTGGAAAGTAGGAAGCATTTAATTTGAAAGACGTCGTATCATAAAGGTTTATTCATCTTTCTCGCCAATAATATAGAAAGTCGCCAAACAATCACCAAAATTACCATCGCAAATGATGAGTTACAAACGTCTAAAAATACACGGATAAAAATAATTCAAAATGGGTTATATGACTTCTGATCAATAGAAAAGTATTATAACTACTCGTCAAAATAAACACTATCTGACTAACAAACTACTTTATGATACGAGCTTCAATATTAATCTAATTGAATTGAATTTACTCAATAAAATTATTTTTAAAAATATCTTATTTTTCATTATAATAAATTTTTAAATGATTTTAAAAAGGGGGAATTTGTACTTTTGATTTCCGATTTCGCCAAGTCTCTTTCTTTGCCAAACGGAATCGCCAAAAGGCGATAACAGTTAAATGTAACTTGCTGTAGTTAAATGCAAACTGTAACTGCAGCTACTATTTCATTTGTTTAGAAATTAATTGACGAAAACTGCAATGAAAAAAAAATCGCCAAATAAACAAGCGAATCTTAAAGTACAGAATTCCCTGAAAATGTACAAGATCTTCCTTTTACAAAGTAGACCATTTTTTCTGAATGTATATAAATAAAGCGATGAATCAATAAAAATTATTTAATAAATTAAAGAAATTGAGTCTCTCAACTTTCCAACATTAAAATAGATGGAAGCCATAAATAAACTACTTTTTAAAAGTAATATTTAATTATTAATTATTTCATTAATCAAATTTTATCTACATAGGCTTTACTCAAACAAAGCACATCAATATGATTTTTTGATTGATTCTTACATAACATAGAAAAGTGTTGTCTTTAAAAAAGACATGACATTCAGAAAAAATGTATGTCATTAAAAAATTTTTCTGGCCATTAAAAAAGATACATCTGTCATCTTCCCAGTTTACAGAGTATGTTGGCCAAGGTCTATTTTTTTTATGGTGAGCAAACACGATGAAAGTTAAGGAATGTGATATTTTTAAGTGAAAATAACAAGGTTCACACTACATAAACGGAGAATGTCACAAAACTGCTGCTCAAAATAAATTTAAATTTAAGCATTTAGTTCCAAGTTAAAATCTAAACAATTATTTTAGGAACAAAAAAAAGTGTTACCTTTAAAAAACAAGTATTATCATTCAACACACACACTTTTTATTTTATTCTACTAAACTATTCTAATTTCTATTTAAAGGAAAGATGAACACTCATGTCCATGTAAGGATAATGAAGTTCAGGCAGAAACATTTTGTCTTCAAAACAAATGTGTTTATTTTAAAGGATTCTATTTTTAAACTTTTTTTAATGCAAAAAATATTTATGTTTGACATAATTAATAAAAATTGTGATTTTTTACTCCTGGTGCAAATTTCAAAAAGAACCTATTTACAAAAAAAGTATAACATGACTTTATTTTGGTTCATATTCGTGTTATGTCTCCCGGACGATGCAATACATGAAACGCCTTTTTATTTGAGTATCAAATTATAAAAATCTGATCTTGGGGAATATTACACCACTCATCAAGGAATGCCCTCCAAAAGTTCCGGTTGATTCATTTTTGAGGGTTGAAAGAATAAATTTTCGTAAATAGCATATCCCACACATGCTCTAAAATAAATTGGTATTTAGCAATCCATACATATTTAGCATATTTTGTGAGGACAAATTCGTCTACAATATTTATTATTTTGAGGACGGACGTTTTCATTTTTAACAGAAATTCAGCACCCATGGCGCCCCGAAACAAACGTACATGTTGTTCCAAATGACATCCCGATAGATGTGGCCTGTCATTTACACTCTGAACTAATTAGACCAGGTCAGTTTCTGGAATTCAAGAATAATTCCCCCCAAACATTCAATCCTCCACCACCGTAACGAGGGTGTCGTTCAATGTGTTCTCTTGGTGGTAACGGGTGCCTGGCGCTCTCCATATGAAATCCGGCGAATCAGACTGCAAACTAAACCTGGCAACGTTTTCGGAAAACATCACACAATTACTTTGGAGGTGTCACTCATCTTCAGCCAGGTTAATCGAAAATGGGCGAAGTAAGTTGCGGTAAGTGGAACACATCTGAAAGGCCTACGAGCATATAGACCAATGAAAATGGCGTACTTATTAATTTTTTTCTGAAACTGTCGAAAAACCGGTAGCTGAAGTAAGGCTGAAAAAGACGTATTTTGATGCTGTGCTCCGTCTTTTTTTTTTGGAACAGGAGGAAAAAACCGGTCTATAAAAACGATTGTAAGGGCGACGTGTGCTGCAACATCTACTCACATTACCATCATCTTGGAATCGGAAGCCTGGAGATGAACTCTGGGCGACGAAAAAAAGTTCCTCGGATGTACTTCCAGCTGGGAACGTCCACATTCCAGTCGTCCGATAATTCTACCACGTAAAAAAATCAACCAAATACCGCTTCCTTTGTGCCATAAAGCGCTCGTAAAATTTGACTTTTTTGCCACCATTCCGAATTGTAAAGACCCCTCTCTTAAGTCGAAGGTCATTGTGACGCACTATCAATGCCGCCAACGGATGTTTCCTGTAATTCTAACATAATTCTTCTTCAAGATGTGAGTTATTTTCTACAGAAAATCTTTTGTCAAAGTTGAATTTTTTTTTATTATTCGTAATTTTATGAAACATATGTTTATAACATAAGAATCAATCAATGAATCCTCAATAGTATAAAGCATAATGTTGAAAATATTGTTTTGTCAAGAAAAAATGCATTTTGTAACATAATTCTTAACCTTCTTCCTGTGTTTTGAAATTCTCTTTTTTACACAAAAAATATTTCCTGGGTACGTAAAAAAAAGAAATATCTAAAAATTAAATATTTAAACTAGTGTTAATCTAAATATTTAATTTTAATTGAGTGATCAAAAAAAAAGCTTCAAATGAAACGATTTTTATTTGGAAGTACTTAATTATAAAAAAAAGTAAAATAACGGAATTATAAATTAAATGGAATGCATTTAAAAAATACATGCAAAGAATAAATTTTAAGTAAATAGCATACAAAAATAAATTTTGAGTAAATAGCATAGTAAGACTAAAATTAATTGTATTTTAAATATGAGGACAAAATCTGAAAAAAGCATATATTCTCATATATTCTTACTAGCCTTTTTTTTTTTTAAAATTTAAGTGTTACATAGCTTGGAATGTCAAGGTAAGCTCTAAAACAGAATTAGTTTTGTTTGAAGGTTCACTCTAAGGTCATTTTTTATGGAAACTGTGGCCAAGGTTTGCGGGACCTACAGTTTAACGTGGATTGCCTATCCCCCAACAAACATTCAATCCACCACCACCAGGAAGAACCTGAAGTATGAATGGTATCAAAAGCCAGAACGCTAGCCAATTGGCCATCAATTTGCAGGTCATAATGTGAAGGGGACCATTCGTCAAAAGTGGATTCTGAATCACTAAAAATTGTGATATAAAAAAATTTGCTTCTGAAATTTAGTAATATTTTTAGAATAGTTCTAGTAGTCATTCGATTGTGGAAAAGGAAACAATGTCTAAAAGTTGAAAACTGTGAATCCATTTCATCTAAGGGATATGAATCTAGAAATATATTGTGAAAAGCCGCTTTTAAAGAAAAACGTTTAATAGTTAATGTGGAATTTTGTCCATCTAATTTTTTAAAAATTTATATTTAATATTTAAATTTTCATTATAGGGATTATAACTTTAAATTTATCTTTCATCCACTATGCCAATTTCCCACAATATCAATGGCCGTACTATACATCATTTAATTTCATTTTAAAACGTTTTGTAGAAAAATAACGATCTGTTTGTGCAAAAATTTACGTTGAATAAAATAAATTTGACTTCGGTATTTGTTATCTTGTCGTACAACTGAAAACATTTTCAATCCTTCGTTTTGAATTCAATATTTTTTCAGGATAAAAATGGATGCATTAGAGTCTATAAAAATATCGAAGGAATCTCTTATTAAAAAGAGTAAAAAAGAAAATAAATAACCGCGAAATTGCTGATTTCGTTTTCAGCAAAGCTTTTCGAAAAAGTATGAAATTACTTTTTCGGAACCGTCGCTATCATCTTCAGCCACAAAATAACAAAATCCGAGTTAAGATCGAAAAAGACCTCTGGAAAGGAATGCGAAAGAAAATAGAGTACTCATTTAAAAAAAAAAAAAAAAAAATGAAAAAAAAAAAAAAGTATGGGGAAAGACGTATTTTCTTACACATGAGATCGAACATTTTGTTTTCCGTTGGAAAAGGGAAAAAAAAATCCCTCCATAAACACGAATGTAGTGGAAGTAGAAGTATATATTTCTTGGAAAGGAAAAATAAAGAGAGAATCCCTTTTAGGCAGACGATTTTGATGTACTCGTCGGTTCTCTATGAAAGACAGATTATGCTGATACTTTCTTAAAAAAAAAAATGCAAACTTTTATACCGTCGACGTTTGCAAAAAACCGGTTTGAACAAAAATGTAAAATTCTGTATTTTTTTGAAAATTCAAGACTTTAAAAGAAGCAGCAGTTGAAGTACGGGGATCGCGAACTCTTCAATTCTGCCAACGGCTGTAAAATATTCTAATAATTTGTAAATTGAGTTATTTTCTAAGAAATCTTTTGTCAAGATAGAATATTTTCTCTTTTTTCTTCTAGTATTCGTAACTTAAAACTTATGTTTAAAACCACATCAGAAGAATAAAGGTCCCCCTTAATAAAATATAATGCAAGAAAAATATTGTTTTGGCCAAGAAAAAAAGCTTTTAACGAAATTCAGAAACCTTCCTGTGTTTCGAAATTCTCCTTTTACTACTGCACAAATATTTTTCTGGTAAATAAAAAGAAATAATATCTTATTAAATAGTTTTAATCTAAATATTTAATCCAAAGTAATTTCAATGAATTTGGTTTCTTTTATATTCATTTTGAGTGATCACAAAATCACAGAATCTTTATATTTAAACGATTTTTATTTGGAAGTACTTAATTATAAAAAAAGTAAAAGAAAAGGAAAAATAAATTAAATGGAATCCATCAAAAAAATACTGCTTTTTTTCATTTTATAATTAAATAGCTTACAAAAGAAAAAACTATTTTGAGTAAAATAGCAGACGAAAACTAAAACAAATTGGTTTTTAACATACAAGTTCAGAAAAAAAGCATGTTGCTGAT
>BPLR01001556.1:0-15929 GCA_021605095.1 Caerostris extrusa
GAATCTGTTGGGAAACGAGAGTTGATACATAACCATGTGAAGGCCAAGACAATAAAGTTATTTGTTTGAGAAAAGGGATGGCATACAATCTCTGAATATATGGCTATGTGTGTGACATTATTTGAAATGGAATTTGTTCTATTTTATGTGTATTTGTAATAATTTATTTATTTATTTCTATCAAATTTTTTATTACCCCTAAAATTAGAGGTATTGTTTTCGAAAGCGGATATTTTCGTTTAAATGATAACTTTTTTTTTTTTGTCCTTGGCCACTTTGAACGTCTCTTATTAGTGATTTTTTAAAGTTCTTTCACGAACTATTCTGATTGGTTCACTTAAATTTCTTCCACAAGCTGTTCTTTTTGGTTTGTTAATTTCTTTCACGAGCTATTCTTATTGATTTATTTAAATTTCTTTTACGAGCTATTCTTATTGATTTATTTAAATTTCTTTCACGAGCTATTCTTATTGATTTATTTAAATTTCTTTTACGAGCTATTCTTATTGAATTTATTTAAATTTCTTTTCACGAGCTATTCTTATTGATTTATTTCTTTCACGAGCTGTTCTTATTGATTTATTTAAATTTCTTTTACGAGCTATTCTTATTGATTTATTTAAATTTCTTTCATGAGCTATTCTTTTTGGTTTATTTAAATTTCGTTCACGAGCTTTCTTGTTCGCTTATTTACACTTCTTTTACAAGATTTTTTACATATATTGGTTTAAATTATAAGTTTAAGTTATAACATATAAATTATATTAACTAATAATTATAAAATCAAATAAGTGTAAAATTGTTCCAACAGATCGTCTGGTGAAAGCAAAGCAATGTTATTTCAAAGTTTAAATGAGATTTTTCACGAAAGGAAAATCGTTTGGAATTCTATAGAATAAGTTTTTTTATGAGCTATTTTTATTATGAGCTGGTTTATTTAAATTTATATCACGAGCATTTTTGCACATAATATTTATTTAAATTTTTTTCATGATCTAATATTTATATAAAAAAAATAATGTAAAATTGTTCGTCTGATAGTGTTATGAAGACAATGTTATTTTTCAAGAAAAAAAACCAGTTGAAATTCTATAGTCTTTCAATTTTTGTGGACTGCTATTCTACGTTTTATTCTTGCATTGATTAATTTTTAAATTTGTGAGTAATTTGTATATGGGCCCAGCCAACTATTATTATTTTTCTTCTTTTTAAATTTTTATCATAATTATGTAATTAAATAATTAAAAAATGTAATTTTTTAATAAGATCATCTGGTCTATTTAAATTTTTTTTCTTAAGCTTTTTTTTTCACACATAATATTTATTTAAATGTTTTTCACTATCTAATAAATATATAATTAAATAATGTAAAATCCTAAAAAATCGTTTGGTCAAAGCCAAAGAGAATATTATCTCAAAGTGTAAATGAAATTTTTTAAGAAAAAAATCTTTTGAATTTTATAGTCATTTAATTTATAAGATTGCTATTCTACGTTTTATTCTTACACTAATTAATTTTTAAATTTTGTGAGTACCTTGTATATGGGCCCAGCCTGTTATTATTTTGTTTTATTTCTTTTAAATTTCTGTCATAATTAGATAATTTAATAATAAATAATTTAATAATTAAATAATTTAATAATTTAATAATTAAATAATTTAATAATTAAATAATTTAAATTGTTATTGCCTTGACAAATTTCACAGTTTCTTATTGGTTATTTTTTTAAGTTCTTTCATGAGCGGTTCTTATTGGTTTATTTAAATTTATATCACGAGGTTTTTTTACATATATTTATGTAAATTTCTCTCAAAATCTAATAATTATATAATCAAATAATGTAAAATTGTTTGTCTGATTGTGTTATAAAGACAATCTCATATTAAAATGAGAATTTTATATTTCAAGAAGTGAAAAATCGTTAGCAATTCTACATTTTTTTTAATTTTTAAGAATACTGGTATGCGTTGTGTTTTAAATGCGCAATAAATTCTAAATTTTATATGTAACTTGTACATGGGTCCAGACGATTATTATTTTCTTTTCTTTCTTTTAAAATTCATTCACAATTTTTTTTATCATAATTTTATAATTTAATAATTAAATAATGTAAAATGAATTTTAAGTTCTTTCACGAACTATTCTTATTGGTTTATTTAAATTTCTTTCACGAAATGTTTTACGCATAATATTTATTTAAATTTCTTTCATGATCTATTAATTATAAAATTAAATAATGGAAAATTGTTCTAAAAGATCGTCTGATTTTCACCAGACAAAGAAAATGTTATTTCAAAGTGTAAATGAGATTTTTCTAGAAAAATTGTTCGGATTCCCATAGTTTTTTATCTTTTAAGATTGCTGTTAGGCTATTTGCTCTTACAATAAATACTAAATTTTATGGGTTACTTGTATATGGTCCCAGACGAATATTATTTTTTCTTTCTTTTAAATTTCTCTCCTAATTTTTATTGTAATTATATAATTTAATAATTAAGTAATGTCAATTGTTGCTGTCCTTGACTACTTTCAACATTTCTTATTAGTGTTTTTTGTTTTAAGTTCATTCAAAAGTTTTTTTGTGCATAATATTTATTTAAATTTCTTTCATAGTTAAATTATATAATTAAATAATGTAAAATTGTTCTAAGACATAATCTGATTTTCAACAGACAAAGACAATGTTAGTTCAAAGTAAAAATGTTATTTTTCAAAAAAATCGTTGGCAATTCTCAATTTTTTTTTCTTATAATTTTTAAGATTTCTGGTATGTGTTTCGTTCTAAATTTCCAGTAAATTCTGGGTTTTATGCTTAACTTGTACATGGGCCCAGACGAATATTATCTATTTTTTTTCTTTCTTTCAAATTTATCTCATAATTATATGATTTAATAATTAAGTGTAAATTGTTGTTATCCTTGACTACTTTCAACGTTTCTTGTTTTATTTTTTAAGTTCCTTCACGAGCTTTTTTTATACATAATAATATATATATAAATTATTATGCATAATGTTTAATTATTAATACGTTATTTAATTATTATATAATTAAATAACTTAAAATTGTTCATTATATAAAAGATCGTCTGATTTTCACCAGACAAAGACAATGTTATTTCAAAATGAAAATGTTATTTTTCAAGGAAAGAAAAATCATTTGGAATTCTATATATATATATTTTTTTATTTTAAGAATGCTGGCTTTGTTCTAAATTTGCGGTAAATTCCAAATTTTGTGAGTAATTTTTACATGGGCACAGAGGATTATTATTTTTTACTTTCTTTTAAATTTTTCTCTTATTTTTATCATAATTACATAATTTAATAATTAAATAATGTAAAATGTTTCTTAAGATGTCAGGTAAAATGTTTCTAAGATCGTCAGGTAAAAGCAAAAATATGTTTTTAAAATTTACGTCATAATTCTACATAATTTACGCCATAAAACACGTACTTCTTCAAAATCTTTTGGTAAAAGTTAAGAGAAAAGTTAAAAGATTACAAAATCGATTTATTATAGAATCAGATTTTCGCTTCCTACATCCATCTTATTCTATAACAATACCATATTACTAGACGAACTAAATAAAAAAAAAAATTTGGTTTCAAGTTTCCTCATTTATTTTCTCGTGTCATCCTATATCACCACCCTATGAATCATTCATTCCCTCCGGTTAAAACAGAATATTCCAACATTGCGTGATAAACAGCATGAAGACTGCAGTTTTAGTTCTCTAACTTGCTCTAACCCGGGCCTGAATGGCCTCTGGCGTTCAGTACCACTGGTTTCGGGTTCGAATCCCGGCGGTGCCATGAATGTTTGTAGTGGTTCGGAATCCACTTTAAACTGTAGGTCCTAGTCTCATATGATCGTAGAGCGTTGCGGGGGCATTGTTACTCCGCGTCCATGGCTTGTCATCAAGTTACACGCGCCCCCTGGGTAATGCAAAGAGAGTAACGTCTGTGCAGCGCTTGCCTTAAGGCATCCAAGACCAAGCCGTCTAAGTGTTTGCCAGCTGCATTAGAAAAAAAAAAAAAACTTGCCTCTAACCCGCCTGCCTTGTTTGAAAGACGATGCAGTGTCCACGTCATCGCTGGTGATTATCCAGGCAACAATGTAGAGTCGTTGGTCCAACAAGTCATGTGAACCCTATTCTCCCTTTTTATCTTAATCAATATATAGTAAAATGTTCCAACAGGATAGTATAGTATGGAGCTCGACAGCGTGTTTGTTTATCAGTCTTGATCAATTGAAGGATGAACGAAGCTCTTTGCCTTTGCCTATTGAATAAAATTATTTAAAGCCTTATTTATTTTTTTTTTTTAAATATTAATATAAAAAATTAAAGTAAGAAGGAGAAAAGGAACCTATACGATTATATGTAAAAGGGAAAAATAGGAAATTATAATTAATACATTGAAAAAGAGGATTGAGCTGCTAACAAGTGGAGCGTGTTTTTTTTTTATGATTTTTTAAGTATAATTGTGGTGTCAAAAACGCATTTTAAAAATGAAAAACATTGGTAATTTCTATGTTGTGGGTATGCTGAAATCAGAACGTTGGAATTGATTGTTAATCGAATCATTCCTGCATTATAAGCTACTGCAGATTATATGCTGCTACGTATTTAGTTTTTTTTCCTCTGTGCATTATAGACGCTACAGATTATTATAAATAAATTGTTCTTCTTAATGGACGCCACAGGGTCCATGCTAGGCCCAGACCGTCTGCCTACTGGCATATCTCTAGATAGGTTAAGTTTGATTTGCCTTTGTGCATACTTTTGGCTAATTAGACCGGAACCTATAATTGGATTCCGAACCACCTACAAACATCCATGCCACAGCCAGGATTCAAACCTGAAGACTGGGGTACCAATGGCCAGAGGACTAGCCAATTAACCATCATTCAGCGAAAAAGTGGAGGATAAAAAACAGTTTGTCTTTAAAAACCGGTTTAACAAACTGCTTTCGAGACAAGAGAAGTTTTAATTTTGGATGGGGTAGGTTTTTCAGCCCTACGCCCAACAGTCATATTTGGCTGATCTAGGGTTTAAATTGGATTCCGAACCGCAAACAAACATTCATGATACTGTCGCAAATTGAACTCGAAACCTGTTGCATCGAGTGCCAGTCACGAAAAAATCTTCATAGAGCGACATACCATATCCAAACCTAGTGTAGCGATCAGAAAAAATGGTCAGTGCCTTCAGACTCTCACCCGAGAGAAAATACACTGCAACCACTTGCTTCTGTTGAGAAATGTTTAGTTTACAATCTCTTATAAAGAAAATAAATATATTCAGCTCACCCAGGATCATTAGTTGGCCTACGGACTCTCACCCGAAAAGGAAGTATATTTCGCTCATCTTGCCCGTAGCCGAATATCGGGTTTTTAGCTTGGAAATGGAACCCTGAAACAAATGTTTAATTAACAGTCTTTAAATGTGTAAAATAGTAAAATAGTATGTGTATGGCCGTGCTCTTTTGTAGAAAAAGTTAACAAAGTTAAATTAGTATACACATATATAGGAGAATCGCTTATCCCAAGAGTAAATATATTCAGCGCACCCCGCCTCATTAGTTGAATTACAGATTCTGAACCGGAGAGGAAATATATTTCGCGCATCCTGCAGGATGCGCAGATTAGTGGGTTGTCAGCTTGGAAGTGGAACCCTTAAACAAATGTTTAAATATCTGTCTTCAAATGTGTTAAATAGTGTATACGTCTAATTGTACATTAAGTAAATTACGATAATTATTACTACTGATATATCGCAGTAAATTAATAACGTTTACTCCATTAACCAGACCAAAATATATTCCAGATAGAAGGACTCATAAAAAATCAGTAAAAAATTCTTATAAAAAACAACTTGATTTAAAACAGAACCAGAAACATTTTAATATTCAAATTTATTCCTATTCATCCGTATGATGGCCGTGCAGTTTTGCAGACAAAGAAAACCTGAAGGGAAAAAGAGACGCCGTTCCACTAGTGAAATATATATACAGAAACCATTCCCCAGAAAAATCTTCTTCTTTCAGCGGAGTAACTCAGCGTCCCGTGGAAAGAAATCTTCAGTAGGTCAGGGCCCATAAAAAGGAATCTCTTCGAGTGTAAAAAGCGAGCATTCGGTCCCGCTGTAAAATGCTGTTTTATAGCCGACAGTCTCGTTGTCTGAGCGTTGGGTTCCCGACATGTTTACAGTTGGCGGAAAAAGGGTGAAAGGGAAATGGGAAAAAAAAAGGATGAAAGAAAGGGGTGGCCGTGTTCATTCCTGAAAAAAAGTAGACAAAAATAAATGTTTATTTTAGGTAATACGATACATCTGCGTCGATAAAACGACATATCTGCGTCGAACCAAACACGTGCGTCGATCGCACGTGTTTGGTTCGTTTTCGATCAAGTCTGTTGAGAGTTGTATGGTTTTTTCAGGAAGAGCTGTTGATTGTAGTGGAAAACCACTTTTATTATTTGCAGTGTAAGGATTTTTGTTTATATAAATAAAATTATTATATATTTTATTTATATAAAAAACACACACACACATATATATATATTATATATGTGTGTGTGTGTGTGTGTGACGTGTTCGCCGATGACTAACACTCTGGGGCTTCGTGCCACAGGATTTGTGTTAGAGACCCGTCGGTGCCTTGGTTATTTGTAGCGAGCAGTTCGGATTCCCCTTTAAACCTTAGATCCCAGTCTAATATGACTGAGAGGGTTTTGTACAGGTTTACAACCCTGCCTAAAAAAAAAAAGAAAGCATCTCCTGTCTCAAAATGTGCCAGTAGGGAGACCGCCTTTGCCCACCATGGGGCTGTTATTCCGATGATGAATAACAATTATTTATATGGATGTATAGTTTTGAAATGGAAGGCCATTTTCTGATGGCCTTTTTTTTATTATTTATTTTAAGTAAGAATTTTAATAATTTTAAAATAATAATAATAATAAATTGTAGTATATTTTAGTAATTTAAATTTAAACTTAAATAATAAATTTTAAAGTAGTAATAATAATAAATTTCGTATATTTTAGTAATTTAAATTTAAACTTGAATAATAAGTTTTAGTAATAATTTTCATACCTTTACCATGTAATTTAATTACATTAAACATGCTTTTACCGGTTTGGCAATAAACAAATTTAGGTAAGTTAACAGAAAAAATAATCCCAAATGCTATGGCAATTTGTGTTTTAAAGCACAAATGAAAAATAGAATGGCATTCGCCTATAAAACATTTTCTATGTTAATTAAAATTAACAAAAAGAATACTTAAATCAAAACATATAAGTTGTTAAAAATATTTCTAAATTGATTTAATTATATACTTATGGCTAAAGTGAGATATAACACAAAAATTTACAATTTTGCATTTGATAAAATCTGGCGCTCGGTGCCATAGAATTTCCGTTAGAGTCCCGCGGTGCCTTAGATTTTTGTAGCAGTTTGGAATCCCCTTTAAACTTTAGATACTGGTGTTGTAGGATTGTAGAGCGTTGTGCGAAGGTGTGATAAACCTACCTAGTAAAACGAATTCACCTCCTGTCTCGAAATGTACCAGTAGGCAGACGGCCTTGGTCCAACATGGGGCTGTTATGCCGATGATAAAGAAAAATTATTTCTATGGATGTGTGTGGGTGGTTGAGGCCAGATGGACGAGTAACTTGCGCAATGGCGCTTAGTGCCACAGGTTTCAGGTTCGTAGTCCGGCGGTGCTATATATATTTTAAGTGGTTCGGAATCCACTTTAAACTTTAGGTCCCGGTAAATATAACTGTAGAGAGTTGGGCGTAGGATTAACAACCCCATCTCTTAAAAACAAAACCTCTCAAATTTCGAAATCAGCCAGTAAACAGACTTTCTTGCCCACCATGGGGCTGTTTCGCCAATGACAATGATGATGATGATGATGATATGGTCATGACTGTTTATGTGACCACCTCTATAGAATGGGAATCTTGGAAACCCCAGTATTTGTGTAACTCTAGTCGGACTACGACTTTTGAACATTTAAATAATTGTAATGCACTTTTCGGTATGAGGGCATGGTTAAAAAGTGCTGGAGAGCTCGTGAACTAATGGCTTAGGCCCCAATGTTCAGCACTTTTAAAGTAATATATATAGAGATGTGTAGTTTTGAAAGGAAAGCCTTTTTTTCTGAGAGCATATTTCTCTATAGTGTCATTTTTGTCAATACATAAATAACGAATCAGAGTTCTAGAATGCACTTTGATATACAATTTTTACGTCGTGACGCTTTAGTTTGAAACGAATAACACATGTGGGAGCTTCTATCCTACGCCCGTCAACCAAACTGTGGGACTTACCGACCTACAGATTCATCATAAAGATACGTCATTTGTTAAGTTTCGTGTCGGTCATATATATATAGTAGTATATACTTTCGTACTACTACTACTACTCATCATCATTAGAGCAACAGCCCAATGGTGGGCCAAGGCCGCCGGTCTAATGGCAGATTTCGAGACATGAGATGTTGTCCTTTTACGGGGTAGGAAAAGTCAGCCCCACTCCCAACGCTCTACAGTCATGCTAGACCGGGACCTATATCTTAAAGTGGATTCAGAACCACTACAAACATCCATGGCACCGCCGTGACTCAACCCGGTACCTGTGGTACCGAGCACCAGAGCCCCGCTACTAGTACTACTACTAATAATAATAATAATTCTCGTATATTATATTAGTATAGCCTGTTCTTCAGATCCACTTATATATATTGTATTTCAACTTTATTGGGACCATTCTAGTAAATATATAAATTATGAAACTTTGCTTAAAATAAGTCAAATCCGTAAATATGTGTTCATAGGAGCTTTTCTTAGAAACATTACTGTCTGAAGGTTTACTTTATATCCCAGAGGAATTCATGATCCTGTATGAACATCATATTATTTTGGTATGAAATGCATAACGTCGCTGAAAATGTGAAGCTTACAAAATGTAATATTTAAAAGTTATTATTTAAAGATTCATTAATCCGTAAAATAGCCGAACAGACAGGATTTGGCGTCAAAAGTCCTTTTCGCCAAAGTCCACCAGTTAACGGGTTGCGAATGTAAGTGAAGTTAATTGCAAACAGTACTAGAAACCTTTGTTATTACATTTGGCGACTTATCGCTGAGTTGGTGCAACAAAAAGTCAGGAAAAAACCCAATGGCCCCTATTTTGCAATTTTTGCTTATTAATCTTCTCGGCGTCCGCAAATAATTACATTAAATAAAAATTTTATTTTCTCGCGAGACATTGTTTTTAATGTAATCATTTATTGAAAGCGTGCTTTGGTATGATACCAATATGTAAACATCAATTCATATTTCATAAATCACATTTTGAATTGATTGCGTATGAGCTTCCATCAGAGAAAAGGTTCAAATTCGGAATCCTTTTGGTTGACTTTACAACGGTCTGAGCTGTTCCTGCGTCAATGAAGTAAGTTCTTATTTATTCAAATTTAATTAAAAATGACGCTAATAATTGTTTTGACCAAATCATAAAATAGGGCCCGTAGGGATTTGGCGACTTTTTTGTGGCGTCAACTGGGCGATAACTCGCCAAATATGGTAATACGAGTTTTTGTACTGTTTGAAATGCACTTCACTTACAACCCATTATTTGACGCACTTTGGCGACACGTTTTTTAACGCCAAATCACAACGGATCCTATTCTGCGAACGCTTTTTTAATTAGTGCGTTTTAAGATATTTAGATTGTCTCCTGTGTTTTCCTCAAAAATTATTAATTTTAAAGTTAAATTGTTGCCTACATGATAAAGAATATTAATTTTTTTAATTTAAATAACTTTTAATCGATATTTATTAGAAACATATGTAAGTCTAAAGGAGAGTCATAAGTCATAAGGAATTCAGTCCTCTTTCTTACATCGTAAATTAATCAATGATTGATTGAAATGATCGGATGTCAAGTTAGGAATTTGAAATGAGTTATCAATTACTTGAATAAAAAATCTGCAAATGTAAATATTTTCATTTAATAAATATTCTTGTAAGGTTTGTTTGTTTTCTCATTTGCAAACGAATTAAATTATTAATTAAAATTATAACTATAACTGGTACACATACATCCAATAATTTTTCAACGTAAAAGTATCTCCTATTAAAAAATATTGTAAAAAATTGTTTTTTATAATCATTGACTATAAAATTGAAAGAAAGGCACAAATTCAATATTACTAATGCATTGGGGATAATGAGTTAATATATTTTACATGATAAATAAATATTTAAAAGGATTTTTATGAATATGTAAGTTAAGTACCAACTTTTTTTTTCAAAAGCTCTCCTTACTTATCTAATTTAAAATTAAAAAAAAAAATATGTATTATTTTTACTTATTCGTGAAAATAATACTTTCGTTATTTTTCATTGTATTTTTCAAAAACTGCGTGTTTTATTTCGAATTTGTAATTACTTCTTGCTGAAAATAACGAAAACTTATATAGCTCCTTTGAGTGTGAAAATAAAAAAAAGTATTTTTATCTTTTCCTTTCTTTTAATGTGTTTTAGAAACAAGCTCGGTTTAAATTGCTTTTTCTTTAATCATTTGTCAAAAACAGCAGAATATTGAGAAACTTCTCTGATAAAAGTGGAAGATCCTTTTCAGAGTATAAAAGAAACACAATCACTTCTTAAATTTAAAAAAAAAAAAAAAAAAAAAACTTTTGAATTTATGTTTATTACCTAAAAATATATTGATAATTATATAAATGAAAACATCCCTTACTATCCAGAAATATTCTAATTAAAGTGTAATATTGTTAAATGAGAACCATTCTGATGTTTTTAAACTTATTATTATATCCAGAATTATTGTAATAGCTTGTGTAATTAATGTTATGTTGATTTGACGACAATATGTTTCTTAAAATATTTCGAAGAAAATTTAATTCTAATATAAAAAAATGCACACGTCTACATCAACATCATCATTCGATTTATCCTCCGCAATTGCTGTAATATATTGTTATATGTGAGTATGCAGGTTGGACAACCAGATTGTAAGTGGGTGTGGTTGAGTTGAGATACTTGAGGCTTTATATACACACGCACAAACACCACACACATACAATTAGAGACATACGGTATTTAACACATTTAAGGATAAATAATTATAGATTCGTGGGTGAATTTCACTTCCAAGCCGAAAACCCGATAATATACTTCCTCTCCAGTTGAGAGTCTGTAGGCCAATTAATAAGCAAGGTATCAATCCGTAATATATAATTAAGTAACACAAATGATGCGCAACATATTAAAAAATAAAAACAAATAAATATATTTTAAAACTAATACATATAAAAATGATTAAGAAAAGTTAAAGAGCCCAGATAAACATAGCTGGTGCCATGGATGTTGGTAGTGGTTCGGAATACACTTTAAACCGTATGTCCCGATCTACGTAGAGCGTTATGGGGGCAATGTTACTCACGTCCTTAGCATATCTTCAAGCTACACGTGCCTCCTGGGAAGTACTAAACGAGTACCGTTGGTGCAGCCGTTGCTTATGGTATAAATGATAATTGTCATAGTATTTGCCAACTGCGTTATAAAAAAGTTTTATTTATACCAATCCATTATGTCTTGATTTTCAAGTATAAAACTTAACAATCCAACTCTTTTCACTTAATCTATTAATATTTCGTCGAAAGCGTAGTCAAAAAGCAAAACAAAAAAAATTCCAATTATATTTAATTAAACAAAAGTTACAGTTATTCAAATTAAAAGTCTAAATTTAATAATCGATTTATTATTTAATAATAATTTGAAATTTAATAATCGTCTGCTTTCATCAGCACATTCATTAGAAAAAATAGTCAAAAGTAGTATAATATTTATTCTTTAATTAATTTAGAAATAATTTTTTGTATTGTAAAATTGCGGTTTCGAACGATTTAGCTCGAGAATCGTTTGCTAAACATAAATAGGAAATGACGTCAAAATTCTTTATTTGCATTTGCATTTCGTATTATTCTTCTAAATTATATTTAATTAACCAATAACAGTAACTTTTCAAATTAAAAGTCTCTTTTAAATTTTAAGTTTAATAATCGTTTGCTTTCATTAGCACATTTATTACAAAAAAAAAAAATTGACAAAAAAAAAAAAAAATTTTATTCTTTAATTAATTTAGAACGAATTTTTTTTTATTGTAAAATTGCAATTTCGAATGATTTAGCTCAAGAATCGTTTGCTAAAAAGAAAAGAATAGCAAATGACGTCAAAGCTCTTCATGCATTATTATTTACAATTTCATTTCATATTAAAACAATTTTTTATCGTTTGATTTTATTCGTTAAAAATAATTTGTTGACATTTAAGTCAGCGAGATTAAAAGTTGTTTAGTATATGTTTTCAGAACTCTTCTGGAAATTATTCTGGTAAATAATTGAAATTTTTGTAATTATGTTTATATAATATATTTTTGCCCTTTTCTGTATGAATAATAATGTACAAGAATTTTCTATTATATAATCTTAAAGATTATTTATTTTATACATCGATAAATTTTTATTTATATTTACGTTGTACTTAATTTAACTTTAACAGTTACTATATAACATGTGTTTTAATACGATTTCGATTACCATAAAAATTCTACGAAACATGTTTTTTTAAAAATATTGTTTTCCTTGTTTTATTTTAGAATTTAGAAGGGTGCTTTTTAAATTTCTTTTATCTTTTTAATATCCTTTATGTTCGTTTGAAATATTACACGATAATTTTTTTATCTTTTTTTTTTACATTCTAAATATTTGGTATTCATTTAATAAAATTATTTTAACCATACAAGTGAAAATTAAATATTTAAATGCTGTCCAACTCTCAACAGCCATATTAGACAGATACCTTAAGGGGATACCTTAATATTAGAAAGACTTTAAGGGGATTCCGTACCTCTACAAACATCCATGGCACCGCCGGAACTCGAACCCGAAACATGTGGTACCAAGCGCCAGAGGCATTGATGAAGCTGATTTTTATAATAAGGAATCAATTTTTTCAGTTAAATAAAAACGCGGTGCCTGATGGCCGAGTGACTAGCGCTCTGGCCCACGGGATAATATGCTTTGGGTTCGACTCCCTTCGTTGGATTCGAATCTCAGATAGTCGCTACATACGTGCATAATCTTGCGATTTTAGAAAACAGTGGCTGCAGTAGAGCCCCTAGGTGGATTCGAAAATCAATTAGTAGTTGCATACGGGAGTAATCTCGAGATTTCAGAACACAGCGACTGCAATACAGCCTATAAGTGGATTCGAATCTCAGATAGTGGTTGCATACGTGCGTAATCTCGCGATTTCAGAAAACAGTGGCTGCAATAGAGCTTATAAGTGTATTCGAATCTCAGATAGTAGTTGCATAGGTACATAATCTCGATATTTCAGAAAACAGTGACCGCAATAGAGCTTATAAGTGGATTCGAATCTCAGATAGTAGTTGCATACGTGCATAATCTCGAGATTTCAGAAAACAGCAGTGACAGTAGAGCTCATAAGTGGATTCGAATCTCAGATAGTTGTTGCAAACGTGCATATCTCGCGATTTCAGAGAACAGTGGCTGCAGTAGAGCCCATAGGTGGATTCGAATCTCAGATAGCAGTTACATACATGTGTAATCTCGACATTTCAGAAAACAGTGGCTGCAGTAGAGCCCATAGGTCAGGGGTCGGCAACGTGCGTCTCGCAAGCCGCATGCGGCACTTTGGATGTGAAGCTGCGGCTCTTTAGTTCCATACGCAAATATTATTTATTTTATCAAAAAAAAAAAAAAAAAAAAAAAAAAACATTTTAAAATCGTTCTGAATCGATTAACGAGGAATCTGAAGAACTATTTCGTGATTTCAAAAACAAACCAGAAATCTTGAAAAAGATTGAATCTTGAAAGATTTTCCACTATCCGCTAAAACAGTACAAGATAGAATAGCTAAAATATCTTCAAATGTAACATATTTGCAGGTGAAGATATTCAACTTTCTTCTGCCCAATCACTGGCTATAGATGAGTCTTGCGACATAAAAGACACGGCACAAGTTGCCCTTTTGTCAGATATTTGTCTTCCCAAGGTCCAAAAGAAGAACTTTAGGATTGCTACCGCTCTCGGGACAAACTGGACGGGAAGATATAGCGAACGACAATAAGATCGATTTAAATGAAATCGTTTCAATAGCAACTGATGGAGCCAGATGTATGACAGGAAAAAATAAAGGGGCAACAACGATTCTTCAGAAATAAACTACGAAAAAAATAACGCAAAATAAACTACAAAATTCTTACGTTTCACTGCATAATACACCAAAAGCACTTTGGGCCCAATTATTTCCAGCCGAAATAGTTGAGGTCATGAATTTGGTAATCAAGATTGTTAACAGCATCTTGTCAAAAGCACTCTAACATCGTCAGTTTAAAGAATTCTTAAACGAAATGGAGACTCAGTATTCCGACCTCCTTCTTCAAAATAAAGTGCGATGGCTTTCCAAAGGTAAGGTGTTGAAACGTTTTGCTTTGTGCTTGAATGAAATAAATACATTCCTAAATAAAAAAGGCATTAATCACCCTGAGTTAGAGAATGGCAAATGGCTGCAAAATTTTACTTTATAGTGGATATCACAGCGAAATTAAATGAGCTGAATCTAAAACTGCAAGGAAAGGGAAACCCAGACTATGTTTTAGTAGAAGAATTGATTTGTTTTGAAGAAAAATGAATTCTTTTTGCAGAAAATATTCAGAGCTGTATATTACTTCATTTTCAATTTCTGAAGCAATATCGTGATAAAACTAGTGCAACTGTTGACACGAGGTACTTCAGCACAGTTATAAAAAAAAATTTAGGATGAATTTGCTGATAGATTTGAGCAATTCAAAACCACTCTAGCATTCATAGTAAATCCTCTCAATACAAATAGTAACGAAATCCACATTGAGCCATTTGGAGTTGATACTGGATCTCTAGAAATGCAATTGATCGATTTAAAAGTAAAGCTTTGTGAGTGGAAAATTTACAGAGTTGAAAAGCAAGTTGGAAGAGTTGGAGGTCCAGAAATGTATGTACGTAACGCAACTAAAGTTAACAACTTTAAAAGAAACGCCGCGAGTTGAGGCACTTATATTCGACGAATGGAATAGTCTTCCAGATTGCTATAGTGAGGTGAAGAAGTTGACATTTGGAGTACTGACTATCTTCGGATCGACATATTCGTGCGAGCAAGCGTTCTCTTGCATGAATATAATTAAAAGTAAAGTACGAAGCCAACTAACAAATGAAAATTTAGAGTCTTATTAAGAGTTTAGAGTCGTGCTTAAAGCAACAAGTTATGAGCCAAATTGATCCAAACTTTCTAAAACCATGCAAAACCAATGATCCCATTGAATTTGTTTGCTCAAATGTTTGTTATTGTTTTTTTTTTATTTTAAGTACAAATCGCATTGTTTAGTAAAGTTTAAATTTTCTACTTGAATAACCATGCAAAGGCATCGCTCCCATTTAATTTGTTTGTTCAATTGTTTGTTATTGAAGTACAAGTTAGAGTTGTAAGTAAATGTTTAATTGTTTTAATTTTTTTACTTAAATAATAAGTAATTATCTAATAATGAATAAATAGAATGATATGATGAATAAATAGATATGTTTTCTTATGAATAAATAGATTAGTTTTTTTTTTATCAAAAAAATTTATTTATGCGAGTACTAACAGGTGGGCTAGTATTATTAAATCGGCGCTACTAGTATTAAATCCATATTAGTTAGCCCTAACCTTCAAAAGACACGTGTATAAATTTGACAGCTGTTGCACTATTAGTATGTGAGTTTTAGCATTTTTAGTGGAGCAACTTTGTTAGTTTGAAAAAAATGGATAAAAAGGAATTTCATGTGT
>BPLR01001557.1:7500-121659 GCA_021605095.1 Caerostris extrusa
TACATAAAAGTTTAAAATTCACTTGAATTAATGGTCAATAGAATTCAATGAAAATTGTTTTATTAAATTTCTTTTATTTTCTATCTTCTAAAAAAAAAACCTCTGCCACATATCTGACTGATTGACTTAATCATTTCTGTTCTGAGTTGTTAAACATTTTTTGCTATCATTCACTGAAACACAAATTTACTGAAATTCCGTTCTGTCGGTAATTTTTTTTTTTAAACATAACAAATACATCAATCTAAATAGTCTTTTTATTGATAATTCTTAATAAAATACTTTTAGAAACATTCGAAGTACTTTAAATCAATTAAATAAAAATATAAGTAGTGACATATTGCACAGTAATAAAATCACCATACTTTTATTATTTAATAGAATACAGTAAATGAAATTTTGAAAAGTGAATTATTTAATATCTCAATTCTACCAAATTATATAATAAATACTCTTTTTAGTTTATTAATTATTTTATAGATAAATCCTTTTCATAGTTTTTCCTTTTATCTGGTAGCATTATATTGTTAACATGTTTCTTAAATAAATAGTTTTTGTGTCTCCAATTTGACTTGATTAAAGATCCTACGGATGAGCTCATTTCGTCCAAAAATTAAAATATAATATCACACAGCTAAAACTCTTAAAATCTTATGTTTGGTTATCAACCAGGATTTAGTATTTGTTGGGGATTCTCAGCACCTTTTGTTTTGTAATATTCGGCAAAAATTGTAAAACCTTATTATATGCATAATATATAATAATAAATGCACTGAGTCATGTGAAATTGTTTATATTATAGTTTGTAAAATTTTGTCATTATAACTTAATTCTTTTTTTTTTTTTAATTCCTACTATTAGTTCACACTCGCCCTATATATATTTATATATCTTGTTCAAGTTTTCAATCGTTTATAAAATACTTTTTATTCATCCACTCAAGTTCAAATACATATTTTAAACTTGTAGTGGATGGCACTTGATGTTAATACAGTTTTTTCAAATATTAATTAAATTTAATTAATTTTAGTTTAAAAAGTAACTAAAATAAAAAATTTTCTTTGTTGATCTAAATAGGAATCGACTTAAATTTTTTTTATATTACTTATGATTGTAAATTACTGAATATTCTATATTTTATACTGGTGAAGTTCTATAAAAGAGTAAAAGTACCTATAATAAAAACAAAAGTTAGCTTAATCTTTTGATTGCTTCTGTCTAAAAATTAACAAAAGGTCCCACATTTTTTTGTAATTTTCATTTAATATTTGTGCATTTAAGTCACTGGATATTATCCTTATATTATATTAAAATTGCTTAACTGATTATTTTAGGGAAATACTCGTGATGTTTTAATCATATAAATATTCCAGCATATATTTCATAATGTTAAAGATAAGAAACAGTGTTCTTAAATTGAAGTTGCATAAAATGTAAAAGTATAAATAATTCGGGTATTCTGTCTTAAAATTTTATAAGAACAAAAAAAAGATATAATCAGAATTCGTTTATCCCAATATAGAAATTATGAAAAACATAAAAGAAGATGTATAAATATATATATAGGAGAGTGTGAACTAATAGTAGGAATTGAAAAAGAACATGATTGGATTCAATAAAAGTCAATATAATATGTGAAACAAGTTTTAAAAATAGTAACAATTACTATCAATTATTATTAAAAATAAACATGTTTATTAATTTGTTTCTTTTTTTTTTTTTTAAATTTTAGCATCAAGAGAAGTTTCTTCTAAAGAAAAGAAATGCTAAATTCCAGCTAATGTGCTTATAATGATGATGAACATCTTAAATTCAAGATTTGGACACACAATTCAAGAATTTGAAACTACTTTTAGCCAATTCATTCTGATTTTTCAGTTAGTTGCTGAACTTTTGGAATTAAGTGTAAAAAGAAAACCAATTTATTCTTCCTACTTTCCAGATAGTCTATTTGTTACTTCCATTAACAATCTAGTAATTATTCTAACAATTATGTTATTTTATCTTTTAAACATATCATATAGAATCATATATAAATCAATGAATATAAGCAAAATATTGCATTATTTTTAAACACTGAAAATAATTAGGAGAATTGTGCACAAGGTTAAAATTTTAGCTTTAAAACCTGCGACTTTTTTGGATTTAGAAATTTTTTCCTTTTGTCTCATATATTTAATATAATAGTAAAAATTGTCAAAATACAGATTAATATTATGTAATAAAAAAAAAAAAATTATCAAAAATATCTATTTTATAGTAGAAGTATATAATGATATTTGTATCTTATATAAATGTCTCAAGACATTTATAAATTTTTTTAAAAACTTTAAATTTTACTCACCTTTCTTTTTTCCTTCCAGTTAAATATGTGAAATCTTGCTTCTAAAATGCTTAAAGGAGACCTTAAAGATTTACCTGAAAGATATGAAGAGGATTTTTATTTATATATTAATCTTTATTTATTATTTATATGTAAGTACTCTAATGTATTAAAATTTTAAAGTCTTTTATGGGGATTCTAGATCTCCCTACTTTGTTTATATATGATGAATTGTTGATGTTGTTTATATGATGTTTGTAATTACATGAAAATTCTATCTGATACAATTAAATCACACAGAGATTTAAAAGTGTTACTCCTCTTAACTGATAGTAATAGTCAAAGATTCCACTCAAACTCGAGGCGAACCGTGCATAAATGTTAGAAACTGATTTTATTGCCTTATGAAAGTGATTCAATCCTTAGTGGTGGTTTCACATTCTTTAAGTACAACTGCTTTTAAATTATCATAATTTTTCAAATCTTCTGATATTAAATTGTTAGCTTTTTCTCCCAAAATTTCAAATTTCTTTTTTCCGAAGAACTTTTGATTTTAATTCTTAAAATATATTTTTAATTTTAAATGCTTTCTCAAAGGACTAAAAAATAATTTTTTATCCCACTTTAGTAGACAACATCTAAACTAAGTCAATGAATCCCCGTACTCATAGAAGAAGAAGGGATGGCAGTTTCTGTTGGGATGGAGTAGTCATAGGTAGAAGTCTGACTTGGCTCCTTGTTGCTGAAGAAGGAGAGCAGTGCCTTCCGAGAGGCCTTTTAGGTTAAACTACCCAGCATTTGCGTATTGTGGGGAAGAAACCCGTAAAACTTCCACCAGGTAGTCTGACTCATGAGGCAAGATGCTGAACATCACAAACGCGTCGAGAATCCTTTTTTAAAAAAGTATATACAACATAACCACCAGGGGATTGAACCTCCACCCTAATGTTCACACCAGCATTCAGCGGCTATTCAATTGCTACTGAGCTACGAGTCAGGCACTGAAAAAATAAATGGAAGGATTCAGCTTTGGCAGGTATTGATATACGCAAGGTTTTTTACAATTTCAATCGATGTTTCTAGATCATCCACAAATTAAATTTTGAAGTTAACCCACCTTCGCTTCTGCGGATTCTCTAACTCTAGTTCTTTTTCTAATTGTTTTAATTGAAGCTGCTCAGTTTTCATTCTCTTCATCTCTAATTTACATTGTTTCTCCTGTTCCGCTTCCATAGATTCCTTTGCAGATTTAATTATGCAATTAATGAGATTGGTTTTGGTCTTAAAGACTCACTTTCAAGTATTAAATATCAAATTTCTATCATCTTATTATCGCTTTACACAGTTAAGCCTGATTCCAAAACAACTTAATTCATCCTTTCTCAAAGTCTTAATAAAGACTGCTATTTTAATAGCTCTCAAGACTCACTAGAAAAATCACAATTTACTCTGTTTCAATTCACCCCTCTAATCCAAACTCCACAGAAATCTGAGTCAGTCAGTCAAAATCCAAACTTGCATTAAATTGCTTTAGCTATAGTCATTTATATATGGCAATGTCTACAGTTGGGAGTGAAATAAATTTATGCACACTTGCATACAACAACAAAAAAAAAAAAAAAATTTAATGCTGTTTATTATTGAACTCTAATTCCTTAATAAATATATCTTACACACATATTATGTAATTTTTTGCTAATTAAAATATTTAAAATATTGCATCTTGAATCCAAACAGTTTGAAATATATGTATATTCTATCTTATAATATTTATGTAATGTTAAAGAAACAACTTATTAATTCATTATTTACATTAAAATATAATTTACAGGCATCTATGGCAGCAATAAAGAAAGGAGTTGATCTCCTTGAAATAAAAGAATTATAGATATATTATAATGTTCAATGTAATATAATGCTATCGTTAGCATTTAATTTTTACATACTTATAAAAATAAATTGATGGAATAGTTTGCATCTATTAAATTTTTTTTTTTTTTTAAATATCTTTTAACATGATTCGAAAGGAAGAGAAATCCTTTTAAATAATTTGTTTGTGAGATTTTATGGTACTAGGACCAATATTCGCCAGCTGTGATAAACAAGCTTCAAGTGGTTGAATGATGAAAATGATTAAATAAATTTGTATTATAAACTCATTTTCTATAAAACAAGAACAAGTAATATAAAAAAAAAATTTTAAAGTCAATTACTATTTTTTTTACTATTTTGCAGAAAGTCCTTTATAAATAATTTTCATTCATTTTTTTAAGTTAGAAAAAACTCTCTCTCTCACACACACTTTCCATCTCTCTCACTAATGTATTCACATGTTTCATTTTCCATTTTGTTCCCTCCTTGACTCTGACTGTAACTTAGAATGAAAAAGAAAAATTTTTCCAGCGATCTACACGCTTCGCCACTGATGATATTTATTCCTTAATTTATATCTGCTAATTATCTTACGTAAGAGAAATTTTTTCTCCCATATAAAACTAAAATTAATTAATTAAATTTAATTAATGAATTAATATTTGAAAAAACTGTATTAACATCCAGTGTCATCCACTGCAATTTAAAAAAAATGTATTTGAACTTGAGTGAATGAATAAAAAGCATTTTATTAACGATTGAAAATTTGAACAAGATGTATAAATATATATATAGGGAGAGTGTGAACTAATAGTGAATATTATGTGAAACAAGTTTTAAAAATAGTAACAATTACTATCAATTTTTATTAAAAATAAGCATGTTTATTAATTTGTTTCTTTTTTTTTTTAAATTTTTATCAAGAGAAGTTTCTCTAAAGAAAAGAAATGCTGATTCCAGCTAATGTGCTTATAATGATGATGAACATCTTAAATTCAAGATTTGGACCCACAATTCAAGAATTTCAAACTACTTTTAGCCAATTCATTCTGATTTTTCCGTTAGTTGCTGAACTTTTGGAATTAAGTGTAAAAGAAAACCAATTTATTCTTCGTACTTTCCAGATAGTGTATTTGTTACTTCCATTAACAATCTAGTAATTATTCTAACAATTATGCTATTTTATCTTTTAAACGTATCATATAGAATCATATATAAATCAATGAATATAAGCAAAATATTGCATTATTTTTAAACACTGAAAATAATTAGGAGAATTGTGCACAAGGTTAAAATTTTAGCTTTAAAACCTGCGACTTTTTTGGATTTAGAAATTTTTTTTCCTTTTGTCTCATATATTTAATATAATAGTAAAAATTATTGTCAAAATACAGATTAATATTATGTAATAAAAAAAAAAAATGATCAAAAATATCTATTTTATAGTAGAAGTATATAATGATATTTGTATCTTATATAAATGTCTCAAGACATTTATAAATTTTTTAAAAACTTTAAATTTTACTCACCTTTCTTTTTTTTTCCTTCCAGTTAAATATGTGAAATCTTGCTTCTAAAATGCTTAAAGGAGACCTTAAAGATTTACCTGAAAGATATGAAGAGGATTTTTATTTATATATTAATCTTTATTAATTATTTATATGTAAGTACTCTAATGTATTATAATTTTAAAGTCTTTTATAAATATTATATATTTTATACCTTTAGTTACAATTAAAAACAAGAAACATATTTAAGCATTACTGATCACATAATTGAAGAAAAAAATATGAATTAGAATATTAAGTTTAAAAATAAATGTTAATGTATATATTTTTTTTTTTATTGAATGAAGATGACAGTTATCTGAATAGTTGACATTTAAAATCACACACAAGTTCTTTTCAGATACTCTACATTTAGCTCAGTATCTTTTAAACAGTTTTAATCTTAAATATTTTTCATAATATTAGCACTTTTCCACTATGTTAAGAAGTTTTTTATCATTTATTTTTATAAGATGCTCACATTGCTAAGACAATATGATACATAACTTTATAAAAACATGGAAATAACTTTTTCTATAAAGTTTTCTGTGTTTCTTTTCTCATATTGTCCAATAATACGTATAATCTAATATATAAACATATAATAATCGAAAATATAAACATATAATCCTATAACACATCATGAATTTTTAAAATGCCTGTTGTTGTATTAAATAAAATTTGTGTATTATTTCTTGTATTAACATGTATTCAATCTTTTTGCGACAGAAAGCAAATGAGCATATTTTTTGGATTTAAACATTTTATTAGACGTTTGGGTTTGTTGAATCTCACTTGCGAAACCTTTTATATTTCATTAATAATTATAATATTTAGGCTTGGTTTGAAAGCTTCGTCATTCAGTTGTTTATTAGTTAGGATAGTTAACAGTAACTAAAAAGTTTACCTTTTGGTTTGGACCAAAAGGTAAGACATAACTTTTAGACATAACTGCTGATATTCATTTGTCATTTTTTTTTAAATTTATTTTTACTCACCTTATTAACTGCTGAGATTATATTACAAATATTAAGAAAAAAAAAAAAAAAAAACATTTAAAATGAAGAAACTTGACTTGACGTGATTTTGAGATTTATGCTTGCGTTAGCTGCTTTAACTCAATTTATCCAATTACTCTCCAGAAGGTATCAGTGGAAAAGAAAAATACTAATGAAAACAGATTTTCAAATAATCAGTGAACTTCAACTGATTCTAAAATTATGAAATGGAAGGGTCCGAAATGAGGTGTCGTGCAGTACTTCTGTCACGAAATAATGTAACGTTAGTATACTCAGAAAATCGCAATGAAAAAATAAAACTAACAACTACGCAATTTTTCGTAGAAAATTAATTAGTGTAACGGTTCATCGCTCATATCAAATAACCAAGAATAGGAGAGGACTTTATATCCAAAAGCTTGTTTAAGTTTTTCTCTTTGTACTTCATATTTAGTACATTGGAATAGAATGTGTTCTTCGGTTTCCGGTTTTTTGCATCGTGAGCACATTGGAGAAGACGTTAATCCAAATCTATGGAGTCTGGCTGAAGAAGGATATGTTTTGGTGCGAAATCTGGAAATTAGTACTTCATCTTTTAATACGTTGTCATCTCATAAATAGATGACAACGTAACTTGACTTGACTTGACTTGACGCTTTGAGATGTATGCTCGCTGACGCTGCTTTATCTCAAATTATACAAATTGGGTTAAAATGTGAGAAACAAAATAATTTTTTTTGCAAAATGAAAATGAACATTTATTATCGAACTATTGCGATTGAGAATATTATTGAAATGCGATTCTTGTATCGCGAAAACTTTAATTAACGAAAAAGGAATTGAAGTAACAATGTTTTTTTTAGCTGGTGGCATTTTGCAAGCATTCAATCCTAAAATGTGTAATGCTGGATTGGAAATGGAAACAAAAATTAAGAGGACAGCAGAGAAAAACTTTTTTTTTTTTTTCTTTCTAATGCAGCTGGCAAACACTTAGACAGCTTGGTCTTGGATGCCTTAAGGCAAGCGCTGCACAGTTATTACTCACTTTGCATTACGCAGGGGGCGCGTGTAACTTGAAGATAAGCCACGGACGCGGAGTAACAATGCCTCCGCAACGCTCTACGATCCTATTAGACCGGCACCTACGGTTTAAAGTGGATTCCGAAGCACTACAAACTTTCATGGCACCGCCGGGATTCGAACCCGAAACCTGTGGTACCGTGCGCAAAAGCGCTAGCCACTCGGCCATTCAGGCCCCAGAGAAAAAAACTTAATAATAATAAATAAAAAAAGTAGCCTGAATTTCCTATTTAGCGGTTTACACTGATTGTTATGTTGTACGAGAGAGCATTGGACGGATTGCCCCCTCCTATTAAGCTTGTTGCTGTTTTGTTTAAATCTTGTAGAGGCTTCCAAGCTCGTTTTCCTACCTTTACCTTTCTTTTTATTCTTAAGAATGATTATTAGTTGGGTACTGATGCGAGGGGAAAGTTTCTTCGTCGCTAAGGGACGTCGTAATGTTTTCTGTCACGAGTTTCAATAGTTTCATGAAGAGATGAAGCCTGTACGTGACATATTTCTTTTATCATTTCTTAAGTTCCTATGGCTTGGTATTTTTAACATTTGAGTGAGTTCAGAGGAAAGTGCATCCTCATTTGGAGTACGGTAGAATCCCCGGGCTTCTATACTAAAAGAAAGACTATTAAGAATTTGGAATTTTAAAAATTGTTCTTCACCTGTGCGTTTAGCTCATGTACTGTCTGTGGCCTTGTGATCCGCACTGCTATTAGCCGCCTGATGGCCAGTTGGCTAGCTTTCTGAACTTTAGTACCACACACTTGAGGTTCGAATCCTAACGGTAGCATTGATATTTGTTAGGTTCTAAATCCACGATAAACTGTACGTCTCAGGCTAATTAGCCTAAAGTGTGCACAAAATGACCGTAGAGTGACAAATCAAACCAAGCAGGTAGATGTTGGTTTTGCTTTAATAACACGCAAGACAATATACAGCGGCCTGATGGTCAATTGGCTAGCGCTCTGACTTTTGGTACCATAGGCTTCAGGTGCAAAAAATGACCGTAGAGCGATTTTACCAACCGCACTGCTAGTAGCATATTTTGGACTGACAAGCATGAGTCCACTGATTTTGGATCCTGCAGAACTCGCCAGCAACTGGATTTTTATAAGCTGCTGTTGGTGTAAATAGAAAGCAATGGCGACAATAACGGGGTCTATCGAAAATGAGATTGTCGCTCAAGCCATAGTCGTTCTTAGTAAGGTCAACTTGTGACTAAAACTGGTGTGAAGAGATTGGATTTATTTTGTTTCCTGGAAAATCTGCGGAATTCGATGATTATTCTCCTGTTCTAATTCTTTTTGTAATTAAGCAAGTTTAGCTAAGAATATATCTGAGCAAATGTCATATAGTGAAATTCGAGTAGTTATTTTTTTTTTTTTTAGGGATAAGGATTTGTTGAAATCGGGATACCCGAGATAGTTTCATGTTTGCCAGTTCTCTGACAGTATCAAAATAATTTGTGGAATGTGTATTTTAGTGTAGTTACTTTGGTCGCTATATTGTCCCACTGTTGGGAATTTCAAATACTGTAGTGAAAGAATGGACGTCATGTTGAAATGCAATCTGTAAATATACGAGAAAGTATCAGTGAAATTTAAAATTGAGATAATTATTTTACATCTAAAGTGCAAATGCTAAATAATGTTTAAAGGAATATTGAACCATTTTTCATAGATATGTTGTAGAAGTTCCGGGAGTATGGTTTGACGCTCTATGGTCATATTATGCAAACTTTAAGCGGATTATACCGGCACCTACCGCCAGGATTCGAACCTGAAGCCTGTGGTACCAAAGGTCAGAGCGGTAGCATATTGGCTATCATGCCGCAATAATGAGTTACGAATAGACCCTGAAGCCTAAAATGCTGTAATACAGGAATTTCCCGGTCTACTTCAAGAATGTAATCTTTTCTGTGCTTCTTCATATATCTATCATCATCAGTGGTGCAACAGCCCCATGTTGGGCCAAGGCCGTCTGACCGCTGGCAGATTTCTAGACAGTAGATGTTTTCTTTTTACAAGATAGGGTTGTCAGCCCTATGTCCAACGTTCTACAGTCATATTAGACCCTGACCTACGGTTTAAAGTGGATTCCGAACCTACTACAAAATCCATTGTATCGCCGAGATTCGAACCCGAAACCTGTGGCACCGAGCGCTATTCACTCGGCCATCAGGCCCCTAAAGATATATCCATCACGTCAAAAATTGCTGTTTCATCTGCAGATATCCAATAGACTTACTTTCAACTCAAAGTGGTCCTTATTTAAAAACAAAATTGTTAACTCCTGGCAACTGGCGTAACTAAAGGGGGGGGTCGAATTCGCTTTCGACATTGTTGCATGCAGTGTTTACAGAAATGAGGAGATTCGATGGCGATCGTGATAATAACTGTAAAAGCGTCTCGCATCGTCAGTCAGGCTGCCTGGTGGGGGTTTTCTCCCGTATGACATGCAAATGAGGGGCAGTTACTCCTCAAAGTCCTCGTCGTCACCCGTGAGTGAGCTGTTTGTGGAATATATAAGTGATACACATCAAAAGGAATTTGGAAGCAAAAACTGCTTTTCCCATCAAGTTACTCAATCTTGAATATATATATTTTTTAAGCCACTTTTTTTCAAATGGGATTTTCGAATCTTACGAATTTATCAAGATTTCTTTCAAAATGTTCCTATGTAAATCACGTAAAATATCTTATATTCGTAAAAGAAACTTATACCAGTGATTAGACAGGTTGCGAATTTTTGAAATTATTTGTGAATAAAAAAAAAAATCAAGTATAGTTAACTTTATCCAATTAACATCTTTATTGTGACCAACACATATTACATGTTTTAATCAAATCGGTGATTGACTATTTGTAAGTCTCGATATCGCAGAAGTCCACCGACTAATGCAGTGCGGAAACAGCATAACAGCTTCTAAAAATTCGTCTAGGAAAGCTTTTCTGTTGACTTAAAAACAGCCTAATTAGGATGCGTTGCAATAAGAAATGAAGAGAATACGAACATGATATCTAAGATATTTTTTTTTTTTTTTTTTTTTTTGTTACAATGCAGCTGGCAAACACTTAGACAGCTTGGTCTTGGATGCCTTAGGGCAAGCGCTGCACAGAAGTTACTCACTTTGCATTACCCAGGGGGTGCGTGTAACTTGAAGATAAGCCACGGACGCGGAGTAACAATGCCCCCGCAACGCTGTACGATCCTACTAGGACCGGGACCTACGGTTTAAAGTGGATTCCGAACCACTACAAACACCCATGGGAAAGCCGGGATTTGAACCCGATACTTATGGTACCGAGCGCTAGCCACTCAGCCATCAGGCCCCTAAGATCAAATGTAAAGTTTGCTTTGTCGTATATACGCAAGTTTTAATTCAAAATTTGTACGCAGATGTTCTGTAGAGGACAATGCAATTGATATCTTGTTAAAGTAATTTTAACACATATATTTTCGCATTTCGGTGGATCTTGTGTTTGGTTCGAAATCACCCTGTTTGTGGCCAACAGGGCGATTACGTACCAAATGCTGTGTCCGCGTTTACTACTTCAATCTGACTACGTTTCTGTGTTTGATTTTCAATTCCGTTTTACCGAATTCAACTTCTTATACCGGGTTCGATTTTGAGCTGTCATTGCACAACTCACTGGTGGGTAATGATAAAAGTCTACAAATAATAGTAATTATCACTGTTTTAACGAACACATTGAAAGCAACAAATGCTGAATGAAGGAAAATTGCGTCCTGGAAAAATATAGTGTGAATTATCAAGTGCAATTTATTGATTTTCTTTACATTTTACATTGCTGATTCTATATCTTTTAGAGTAGAAGTGTAAAAGTCATCCTTCAAGAACCCTTTCACATTTATAGAAGCTGGGCGATTTTACCACCCAATAAATAACAATATTTATTCTGCTTGTGCACGACAGGCCACCCTCTGTACTTCTGAATACATTCCACATCAAACTACTTAATTTTAATTCGCCCATTTTACATTTACACGAGATTCGAGTGCGACGCTTATTTTACAGGTTTACATTTTTGCTTTGTTCCGCCGTATCTGTTTTACAATGGAATCAATGGGCATTCGATCCAAGCCACATCGCCAAACTCGCGTCTTGCGCAACCATTCATATGTTTGTTATCATCCAAGAATCTTAATAATGACGATCCGGCAAACTAATTGACCGAGGCCTACTCCGTACAATGGAACTTATTTTTCGTAGATCCTTTCATTTCAACTGTTGTTTTTGAGACTTATTAAGAAGAAAAATCAATTGTAATTAAAGTTTTAAATATTTGATTTTGTTTTTGGATTGCATTAAAATCCAGTCTGTTATTGTTTTATTATACTGTAACCAATTTAAACGGTATTTATATTTCTCATATATACTTTGATGATATTATATATGTATATATGTTATGTTGATGCCTCTGTGAGGCAACTGTTGAATGAGGGGAGGACCGTTTACGATCTATAGATGCAGCATGATCTACTGGGCTTGGGACTTCTAAATCAAGGGAATAAGCAACAACATATATATATATCTACTCTGCACTTGTCTCTTTTAATAACGAACGTAATTGTTCAATTTTTTTTCATATAACGTTTCTTTTGCAAATTTCCACTTTTTTCTTAAACCTCCCAATACTCTTTTAGTTTGATATAAAAAACATTATTCATTTTATATATTATTGAGTGGGCAAGAATTTTCACCATGTAAGCGCTTGGTAAAAACCGAACGTACTTCCTTGCCAATACAATAAAAAATTTAATTCTTTTTATTATTTAGATCGAGCAATTCAGATCTGTTAATTCTTGATTTTTATTGTCAGTTGATTTCCCGCCGTTGGACCGTGTTGCTGTTTATTTTAATCGCTTTTTATTTAGTGGATGTGTAGTGAAAAATACTAGAACTGTCGATATGGTTGATTTTAACTTTATTAAAAAAAAAACAATTTATTTTACAGCATATCATTAATTCATTTTATGATATGTATTTTGATGTGTTAAAAAAAAAGATTATGAATCAAATTTATTATTGGGCACTCATCGTGTATTTTGATCTATGTTCGAGACAACGAATTGTGCGTTTGTTTACTAAATGGATATTTTATGTCCTTATGCATTATTGAGCATATATATGTATATATAGGCTTATTTCATTAGTAAAGTTGATTAATTAAAAAGTAATTAATTTTTATATTTGGGATTTCTGATATCCTACTGTTGGAACATAGCCTTTGCGAATTTTAACTGCCTGTATCTGTATCTGTACCTGTGCCTGAGAGTAGGGGGTGTCGTATAATTCGTAGAACCTTCTTTGCGTCCGTGTTGCGTTGCGATCGAATGAGTTCTCAGCATCCAATTGTAAATTTTGGTAATTATCTTATTTTTTAAATAACTTCATTAGTTTGTATTATTTATTTAAATATTTCTGCGAGTCCATTAATTTAAAATGGCTTGCATCTAAATGAACATGTTGCTTGTTGTGTTTTATCAATCCGAGTTCATCTTTTAAAATTATGTAATAGTTAAGCTTAATTTGCTTTAATTATGTTATAAAGTCATTATTCTGTATTTAAGATGCTTTATTTACCAAAATCTAAACAATATTTCTTAAGAATTACGTAGGTTTTCCCGTACCTCTACGAATCAAATAAAAAAACGTTACTTGGCTTTAATGTAACTTAGAATATTATAAGCCTAACCATTAGGTTTATAATGGTTTGATCGAAAAGTAGTTGATTTAGTGAAGAAATTGAATTATTTATTTCGGATTAAATGTTAAATATTCATGAGTATTTTATTTAGGTATAGGAACTTTTGTGTCAAGAATTTCTGATAGTCAAACAATTTACCGTGAATGCATATTCATATGTTATTTTGATTGTATGAAAAGAAATCTATAATAAATATATTTTCTTTCTTTAAAAACATTTTAATTGAATGGTAATAAAAAAATTTTATAGGCTAATTTTTCACACTTTCTCTGCCATTCTGGGAAGTTTGGATCTTCACTTCTGAATAACATTTGATTTATGTAAGTAGAACATTTAATATTTAATTCTTTATCATTTCATTTAAATAAATTTTTTTTTTTTTTTTTTTAATTTGGGAAATTTATTTTTATCACAGCACTTTTGTTATTTAATATAGCTAACCTAAATCATCAATTTCTATAACTCGTTCTATTCTGATCATAGGAAGATTTCTACATAACATCTATATTTTGATAACACAATTTTGAATGCTTCTAAGATGCCCATACCTTTCACCAAAGGATTTTCCAATATATGGATTTATATCTATCCTCCTCCTTTTCATTTAACTTAGAATTGAATCAGACATTAATGGACAATGTGTCTTGAAGGTGTTTCAATGTCTGATAGAAATTCTTTTTATAAGCCTTAGAACTAAGAGATCTTTTAGTTTTTAGATATATTTTTCAAATGTATTTTGTTGAAAATTGAGAATATATTGCAGATCTCTTAATTACCTTGGTGTTTTTTTTTTAATGCAAATATAATTAGTTTGTGATCTGTGAATGACTGAAAGTCTCGGTCTTCTAGCACATGTTTAAATTATTTGATGGAAAAATAGATTCTCAAAAGTTCCCTATTCTTATGCTGTAAGCTTTTTAAGTGTAACTTTTCAAATAAAATGCTATGGCTTTCAAATCTATATCGTGTTGCTGTAGTCCAATTGTGAATTGGAGGCATGTAGTAAAAATCTGTACTATCTGTTGAGCTAATGTGAGATCTGGATTAGAAAAGGTTAAAGCAGCATTGGTTAAAACTTCTTTGTATTTTTCAAAGGATTTCTTTGCTTCTGTCAATAGAATTTTTGGTACTTACGTATTAATGTTACCTTGGCTACAGATTTGGCGGTTTTTAAATGGCGCCAATCTAACAGCTACAGATTTGCTGATTTTTGACGCCATTTTTTAGTGCTAGGAAAATGCCTGTCGGCCTGTTTTCCACTGAAATCTGTTTGGCTACTTTGTGTTTAAATAAAGTGTTTTGAATTTTGAAAGCGTTTTTATTTTAAATGAAGGGTTTTATATATTTTATTATTTGGAACAAAAGTTTTAAGTGTAGATTGGCGGCACTTAAAAACCTCCAAATCTGTAGCTGCGTTTGGCGTTCAAAAGATAACTGCATGCGCGTGCAACAAGTTTGCTCTTTATTGGCGCAACTGTAGCCAAGGTAGCGTTAATACGTCAGTACCGAATTTTTTTTTTTTAACCTTACAAATATTAATTGTAGGGAGCTTGCCTACTACTTGTATTTAAGTATCTTCTATGAAAGTTAATCAATCCTGGCATTGTCCTGACATCTGAGTGAAATTTGATGTCCAAATATTCATTAGTGTTTCAGTTACGCCTGGCTTTGTGAGATGCTAAAACTGATTCCTGCGATTTTTGAAATGTTTGAATTAATTGAGCAAAGAACTTGCATTAAATTGTGTTTGCAGAAACGTATAGAATGTTGTAGAAGTCATTCGGTGAGCATTCCTATATCGGAAAGAAATGTTTAGAAGTGGTATACACAGTTCAAAGAAGGCAGAGAGCGCGTTGAAAACGAAGAGCCCTTAGGTCGACCATCAGCCACAACCGACGAATCCAATAAATTAAAGATTTGGTGCTTGCAAACCATCTATTTACAATTAGATACCTTGCTGATAATGTTGGAATTTCAAAAGGATCGGTCAATTTCATTTTGGTCCTCAAACGAGTCAAATCTCGAGTGGTACTGAAAACACAATGCGCCAGCTCACACTGCATTGATTCTTCCCTGACGATGATTTTTTAGCAGCATTGGGGATTAGAAAAAAAATTGGCATAAGTGCATTGTGTCCAGAAGGGATTACTTTGAAGGCAATAAAATAAGTTTTTGAAATAAATGAAGTTTTAGAAAAATAAATTATTTGGTTTTACATTTTGGACACAGTAGTATTTGAGAGTATCACAGAATCATTATGAAAATAAACAAATAAAGGAAATATATAAATCAGCTGTAGTCTGTAAATAGTTTATAAAATTTAGAATTTAATGTGAGAACAAAACTCATAACAGCAATCTTAAAACCCGAATTCCAGACAATTTTCTTTTCTTAAAGAATCTCATCTTTGCTTAGAATTAAAATTGTCTTGGCAATCTTTAAGAACAATTTTACATTAATTATATAATAGCTTGGAAAGAAATTAAAAAAATATTATGCATAAAAAAGCTTGAGAAAGAAATTAAATAAAATAAAAAAAAATTCAAAGTGGTCAAAGAAGCCATGGACCCCACTAACTAAAAAAATACCCATAATTTTATGTGTAATAAATTACATCATAGATAAGAACATAGCATAATGTAATACATTCCTTTTTATGGCATGGCATAGAGCTAGTTTTTTTAAGACAGCCATATTGCCTATTACTTGTTTGTACGAGGAGAAGGAAATTGTGTGTCTTGCTCTTTTTTGTGTTCTATCCATTGCCATCTGCTAAATATACACAATTATTTCTAAAATACATTTAATTTTGTTATCTCCTATATGTTATGCAAACCAATTTTAATAATTATTTTTTCTTTTCTTGAAGAGTCATTCAAATATTGTCCTTCTGAGCATTAAACATATCCTGTATACTTATTATTTTATCTTATTTTTGTGCATATGGTGTTATTTAAATATTTTAGATTTACAAATTAATAATAAATGTAAGTATTTAATTTATTGAACATAACATTTATCAACTATAGTTATTTAAAATTCTTAGTTTAAGAATAGTAATTAATCACTTATTATGTAGTGTCATTTAACTTATAAGAACACATCTAACAATTCTTGTTTTAAAAATTGTATCTATCTGAGGATTTAAGAGATATTTAATTTCTAATAATAAGTGAGAAATCTCAATCATGTCTAATTGGACAATTTTATATTTTTAGACTCATTGTAAAACTATAAAAATGCTTTTTTTAATAAACAATGCCACATAAAATTTGTTAAATTCAAAATTTATTTTGCAATTATTTCGAGAACTTGCTGCTTGGACAAACTTATTTCAAATATTAGTTTAAAAATAATTTTTAAAATCAAAATAATTCTATCTTTCAGAGTTATATAAAGAAGCAAATAAGAATGAAATGTAAAATTAAAGTGTATAAAAATGAGATGTCTTCTTTCATCTTTATTATATGAAGTTAAAATATTTCTGTTTTTGAATTATTAGTGTGTGTGTGTGTGCGTGCGTGCGCACCATTGCACATCGATGAGGAGATAACATTGTCTTCTAAGAGAATTTTTAAATGTAACCCTAGATATATTCCTTCGTAGTTGTAGACAATGGCACAACAACATCTAAAACATAGTGGAGAAATTCAATAAACATTTTTTGAATAAATATACCCATATCACACAGGTAGTGGAGTAAAAATTACAGAGTAAGAACAATGATGTAACTGCAACCCAAATGGGACCAATAATAAATTCTGAACAGAGGAACTAAAAGGAGCAATTAAAAATTTAAAAGGGAAGAGGCAACCGGGTTCAGAAAATATATTTCTAGAGTTCCAGGGACCTGTCGCCCAAAACACGTTGTTAATTTATAATATATTTTGTAACGAGAATGTTAATATTCCATCTAATTGGGTCAAGGATATTGTCTCACCTATCTATAAAAATGATAAACTGATAGAGGACTTTGACTCATACAGACCTGTTTCCTTCACCTCAGAGAACGTATAATAGTTTCGACAGTTACTAGTTTCTTTCCATATCACTAGGTCATCAGCAAACATGTTCATTTGGATATTCCCAATTTCTTAATAAATTCATCGACATAAATGTTGAAGAAAATGGGGCTACTTAATGATCCCTGTGGTAGGCCGATCTGTATTTGGACTCTATATTATTCCAACTAGTCTTGACCCATTTTTGACCTAGAATTCTTCTAAACTAGTCCAGCTTAATTTAATTAAATTTTTTTTTTTCCCCTGCAGATACGTTTTTTCAATACGTTTTTGCCAAACAATACAGATTTACACAGTGCCAAAGTATTAAGAACACATAAAAACATTAGAATTAAAAGCTAACAATATTAAAATATTAAACATTTAGGACAGACAAGTAAGTGCTGCTTATCCATAGAATCTGTTTGACAGATAATGCATAGTCTATTAATCAATATGACTATTCTGTAGAGATGTTCAGTTCTGTCTGAAGTGGCCTGTGACTGAACCCTCTCAAATCATCCTTGATTTAATCGATATTTCTATGTTGTGTGCTAACATAATATTTTCCTATATACTTCTCTTAAGAGAATGGAACTCAGTTCAATAAATAACTCTGTACCCCTTTTTGCCCTCAATATCTACATGAGATGATAGCCACTGCAATTTTACTGTTCACATTTAGCTACCTAATATTTTGTCACATGAGGAGATTCAGAGAGTTATTCAAGAGCTATTGTCTCTATGCCAACTTAGAATCAACAAGAATGATGGCCATTATAAAAGATTCAATTCTAGATTTCAAATTAGTCCCAGCCAAGATCACTTGAATCTCTCCATCAAAGCTTCAAAAGTGTTGATCCACTGAGATATACCGGGAAAACAAATTACAATATGCATTTGCACCAGCAGCATTTTTCATTTTAGAGCCATCTATTAAAACTCGTACCCATTCTGGTTCAGGATAATTATTGTCCAACTGTGTCAAGGCACTTATTTTCAGAATATTTAGTGTCTTTTTCCAATTTTAAATTATAATTATTAGATACTGTATATAGGAACTTTTGTGTCAAGAATTTCTGATAGTCAAACAATTTAACGTGCATGAATATTCATGTTATATTGATTGTATAAAAAGAAATCTATAATAAATATATATTCTTTCTTTAAAAACATTTTAATTGAATGGTATTAAAAAAATTTTATAGGCTAATTTTTCACACTTTCTCTGCCATTCTGGGAAGTTTGGATCTTCACTTCTGAATAACATTTGATTTATGTAAGTAGAACATTTAATATTTAATTCTTTATCATTTCATTTAAATAAATTTTTTGTTTTAATTTGGGAAATTTATTTTTATCACAGCACTTTTGTTATTTAATATAGCTAACCTAAAACATCAATTTCTATAACTCCTTCTATTCTGATCATAGGAAGATTTCTACATAACATCTATATTTTGATAACACAATTTTGAATGCTTCTAAGTTGCCCATACCTTTCACCAAAGGATTTTCCAATATATGGATTTATATCTATCCTCCTCCTTTTCATTTAACTTAGAATTGAATCAGACATTAATGGACAATGTGTCTTGAAGGTGTTTCAATGTCTGATAGAAATTCTTTTTATAAGCCTTAGAACTAAGAGATCTTTTAGTTTTTAGATATATTTTTCAAATGTATTTTGTTGAAAATTGAGAATATATTGCAGATCTTTTAATTACCTTGGTGTTTTTTTTTTTTTTTTTTTTTAATGCAAATATAATTAGTTTATGATCTGTGAATGACAAAGTCTCGGTCTTCTAGCACATGTTTAAATTATTTGATGGGAAAAATAGATTCTCAAAAGTTCCCTATTCTTATACTGTAAGTTTTTAAGTGTAACTTTTCAAATAAAATGCTATGGCTTTCAAATCTATATCGTGTTGCTGTAGTCCAATTGTGAATTGGAGGCATGTAGTAAAATATCTGTACTATCTGTTGAGCTAATGTGAGATCTGGATTAGAAAAGGTTAAAGCAGCATTGGTTAAAACTTCTTTGTATTTTTCAAAGATTTCTTTGCTTCTGTCAATAGAATTTTTGGTACTTACGTATTAATGTTACCTTGGCTACAGATTTGGCGGTTTTTAAATGGCACCAATCTAACAGCTACAGATTTGCTGATTTTTGACACCATTTTTTAGTGCTAGGAAAATGCCTGTTGGCCTGTTTTCCACTGAAATCTGTTTGGCTACTTTGTGTTTAAATAAAGTGTTTTGAATTTTGAAAGCGTTTTGATTTTAAATGAATGGTTTTATATATTTTATTATTTGGAACAAAAATTTTAAGTTTAGATTGGCGGCACTTAAAAACCTCCAAATCTGTAGCTGCGGTTGGCGTTCAAAAGATAACTGCATGCGCGTGCGAACAACAAGATTGCTCTTTATTGGCGCAACTGTAGCCAAGGTAGCGTTAATACGTAAGTACCGAATTTTTTTTAACCTTACAAATATTAATTGTAGGGAGCTTGCCTACTAGTTGTATTTAAGTATCTTCTATGAAAGTTAATCATTCCTGGCATTGCCCTGACATCTGAGTGAAATTTGATGTCCAAATATTCATTAGTGTTTCAGTTACGCCTGGCTTTGTGAGATGCTAAAACTGATTCCTGCGATTTTTGAAATGTTTGAATTAATTGAGCAAAGAACTTGCATTAAATTGTGTTTGCAGAAACGTATAGAATGTTGTAGAAGTCATTCGGTGAGCATTCCTATATCGGAAAGAAATGTTTAGAAGTGGTATACACAGTTCAAAGAAGGCAGAGAGCGCGTTGAAAACGAAGAGCCCTTAGGTCGACCATCAGCCACAACCGACGAATCCAATAAATTAAAGATTTGGTGCTTGCAAACCATCTATTTACAATTAGATACCTTGCTGATAATGTTGGAATTTCAAAAGGATCGGTCAATTTCATTTTGGTCCTCAAACGAGTCAAATCTCGAGTGGTACTGAAAACACAATGCGCCAGCTCACACTGCATTGATTCTTCCCTGACGATGATTTTTTAGCAGCATTGGGGATTAGAAAAAAATTGGCATAAGTGCATTGTGTCCAGAAGGGATTACTTTGAAGGCAATAAAATAAGTTTTTGAAATAAATGAAGTTTTAGAAAAAAATAAATTATTTGGTTTTACATTTTGGACACAGTAGTATTTGAGAGTATCACAGAATCATTATGAAAATAAACAAATAAAGGAAATATATAAATCAGCTGGTAGTTTATAAAATTTAGAATTTAATGTGAGAACAAAACTCTTAACAGCAATCTTAAAACCCGAATTCCAGACAATTTTCTTTTCTTAAAGAATCTCATCTTTGCTTAGAATTAAAATTGTCTTGGCAATCTTTAAGAACAATTTTACATTAATTATATAATAGCTTGGAAAGAAATTAAAAAATATTATGCATAAAAAGCTTGAGAAAGAAATTAAATAAAATAAAAAAATTCAAAGTGGTCAAAGAAGCCATGGACCCCACTAACTAAAAAAATACCCATAATTTTATGTGTAATAAATTACATCATAGATAAGAACATAGCATAATGTAATACATTCCTTTTTATGGCATGGCATAGAGCTAGTTTTTTTAAGACAGCCATATTGCCTATTACTTGTTTGTACGAGGAGAAGGAAATTGTGTGTCTTGCTCTTTTGTGTTCTATCCATTGCCATCTGCTAAATATACACAATTATTTCTAAAATACATTTAATTTTGTTATCTCCTATATGTTATGCAAACCAATTTTAATAATTATTTTTTTTTTCTTTTCTTGAAGAGTCATTCAAATATTGTCCTTCTGAGCATTAAACATATCCTGTATACTTATTATTTTATCTTATTTTTGTGCATATGGTGTTATTTAAATATTTTAGATTTATAAATTAATAATAAATGTAAGTATTTAATTTATTGAACATAACATTTATCAACTATAGTTATTTAAAATTCTTAGTTTAAGAATAGTAATTAATCACTTATTATGTAGTGTCATTTAACTTATAAGAACACATCTAACAATTCTTGTTTTAAAAACTGTATCTATCTGAGGATTTAAGAGATATTTAATTTCTAATAATAAGTGAGAAATCTCAATCATGTCTAATTGGACAATTTTATATTTTTAGACTCATTGTAAAACTATAAAAATGCTTTTTTTAATAAACAATGCCACATAAAATTTGTTAAATTCAAAATTTATTTTGCAATTATTTCGAGGACTTGCTGCTTGGACAAACTTATTTCAAATATTAGTTTAAAAATAATTTTTAAAATCAAAATAATTCTATCTTTCAGAGTTATATAAAGAAGCAAATAAGAATGAAATGTAAAATTAAAGTGTATAAAAATGAGATGTCTTCTTTCATCTTTATTATATGAAGTTAAAATATTTCTGTTTTTGAATTATTAGTGTGTGTGTGTGTGTATGTGTGCGTGCGCACCATTACACATCGATGAGGAGATAACATTGTCTTCTAAGAGAATTTTTAAATGTAACCCTAGATATATTCCTTCGTAGTTGTAGACAATGGGACAACAACATCTAAAACATAGTGGAGAAATTCAATAAACATTTTTTGAATAAATATACCCATATCACACAGGTAGTGGAGTAAAAATTACAGAGTAAGAACAATGATGTAACTGCAACCCAAATGGGACCAATAATAAATTCTGAACAGAGGAACTAAAAGGAGCAATTAAAAATTTAAAAGGGAAGAGGCAACCGGGTTCAGAAAATATATTTCTAGAGTTCCAGGGACCTGTCGCCCAAAACACGTTGTTAATTTATAATATATTTTGTAACGAGAATGTTAATATTCCATCTAATTGGGTCAAGGATATTGTCTCACCTATCTATAAAAATGATAAACTGATAGAGGACTTTGACTCATACAGACCTGTTTCCTTCACCTCAGAGAACGTATAATAGTTTCGACAGTTACTAGTTTCTTTCCATATCACTAGGTCATCAGCAAACATGTTCATTTGGATATTCCCAATTTCTTAATAAATTCATCGACATAAATGTTGAAGAATATGGGGCTACTTAATGATCCCTGTGGTAGGCCGATCTGTATTTGGACTCTATATTATTCCAACTAGTCTTGACCCATTTTTGACCTAGAATTCTTCTAAACTAGTCCAGCTTAATTTAATTAAATTTTTTTTTTTTCCCCTGCAGATACGTTTTTTCAATACGTTTTTGCCAAACAATACAGATTTACACAGTGCCAAAGTATTAAGAACACATAAAAACATTAGAATTAAAAGCTAACAATATTAAAATATTAAACATTTAGGACAGACAAGTAAGTGCTGCTTATCCATAGAATCTGTTTGACAGATAATGCATAGTTTATTAATCAATATGACTATTCTGTAGAGATGTTCAGTTCTGTCTGAAGTGGCCTGTGACTGAACCCTCTCAAATCATCCTTGATTTAATCGATATTTCTATGTTGTGTGCTAACATAATATTTTCCTATATACTTCTCTTAAGAGAATGGAACTCAGTTCAATAAATAACTCTGTACCCCTTTTTGCCCTCAATATCTACATGAGATGATAGCCACTGCAATTTTACTGTTCACATTTAGCTACCTAATATTTTTGTCACATGAGGAGATTCAGAGAGTTATTCAAGAGCTATTGTCTCTATGCCAACTTAGAATCAACAAGAATGATGGCCTTTTATAAAAGATTCAATTCTAGATTTCAAATTAGTCCTAGCCAAGATCACTTGAATCTCTGCATCAAAGCTTGAAAAGTGTTGATCCACTAAGATATACCGTGAAAACAAATTACAATATGCATTTGCACCAGCAGCATTTTTCATTTTAGAGCCATCTATAAAAACTCGAGTCCATTCTGGTTCAGGATAATTATTGTCCAACTGTGTCAAGGCACTTATTTTCAGAATATTTAGTGTCTTTTTTCCAATTTTAAATTATAATTATTAGATACTGCCGCAGGTCAGCAAGAATTCTCACCTGGTACATTTAGATTTAGGTCATCCAAAAACCTCACACAAATCTTGACGTGAGAGAATCCAGTTGTAAGGATACTCACTTGCAGGTTTTGCATCTAATTTGCTCACCCTGATGCTTTCAGTCCAGCAAGTGTATTAACCATTTCTTTATTTTTCTGGCAATGGAATTTTTTTGGAGTATAGGATTGTAGAGTTGCTATTTGGGTTATCACAACTGCGTCCAAGACTATACGGAGTGCCTTTTTCTGAGTTCTCTCTAGGGCTTCCCTTGGTCTGTGCAGCTGAAATCATACCTTCACTGCCATATTTGAGAATTAGTTTAATAAAAGTATGTTGGAAGTGAGGTTTAAAGTATCCTTCTTAGACTTTATTTAAAGTAGTCCCATTAAAATAGGTAGTCTTTTTATATCTTTTTATATATATATATATAGGTATCTTTTTTTAGTCATATTTATTTATAAAGAGATCTGAGTTATCCATAATAATATCCAAATTTTTATTTATAAATATAACCAAAATTCGTTTTTATAAGTGTACAAGCAATGTAATAGTTACAAATGTAATTCTAAAATTAATGTATCTGAATACATATATGAATTAATGTATTTATATTTAATCTAGAACTTTTAGCATTTATTTTGAAATTTCTTTTTTAGATTCCTGTCTGTGCCAATGGAAAAAGAACGTGAATATACACATTGTGCCATGCATGAAGATAAAAAAAGATTGCCAATTTTAAAAATTAATATAAAACTGGGAACTGTACAGGAAATTCCACGTAAGGAAATAAAAAGTGAAAAAGAAGAGATTTATTCACCATTTCAGAAATCAATTTCTGAAATGGTGAAGAAACGCAAAAGAACGTGTGAAAACGCTCTTGTGAATCAAAACTCTAAAAGAGCTGCTTTGCAACCATTTTCTAAGATTTTAGAATTTAACCGACAAAGAGAAAACAGAGAAAAAATAGTTGAAGCTAATTTCAACACTTATATAGATCACCTAAAAGAGATTGACAGCAAAGGCATATTGCCTGAAGTGTCTACATTGCATAATTATATATTTAATGGTAAGTTCCTTTTCTTTTATTTGTAAATATTCATTTTAACTTTTCAAAGATATTTCCACTGTTTAGAAAAACAAAATAACAAAAATAATTCATCTTTGAATAATATGCTGTTGACACTTTAAAACTATTTACATAACTATCCTATGACCATTTTCCAATAAGACAAGGTTTGCATCTCTCTGTGCTGTTTCCGTACTGTTGTTCTTTCCAGTACAAAAAAAAAAATATAATCAAACTTTTTGTTAAGTATCTGTGGGTTATATTAGACCAGGGGTGGGCAAACTACGGCCGGCCGGAAGGTTCCCACGGATAGAATTTTAATTTGCCGGTCTGAGGCAAATTAAAAGAATTATATATTATTTGGCCATCTCCTTTTCTTTGATTAAATATTTTTTTCTTCCTTTTTCAAAGGACTGATGATTTTTGTTCTACAAAACATAAATTTATGGAAATAAGCACAGACAGCTTTTAATCAATAAAGTGTTAAAAGCGGAAATCTCATCCTTTTTTTGGGGAGTGGACATATGGGAATCGCATTTATTTTTGGCCTGCAAACGAAAAAGTTTGCCCATCTCTGTGTTAGACCATCATCTTTGATAACTTAAAGAAGTTACATATCGGTAGTGACAATTGAGGAGTTCATTACAGAATCTCTGAAAATATGAATCTTTATTGCTCCTTGTACATAAATATGCAAGCATTTATTGCTGCCATGGAAGATTTCCTTTTTGTTGGTTTGAACATTAAATGTGCAATTGATAGCCATTTATGGTTCCGTAACCTTGAATTTTTAATCATTTCATTACCTGGTATGGACATTATGCATATTTTATTTGCATAAAAATACTGTTCTTACAAAGGTTCTTTTTACTTTTATCATACTGTTCTTGCAGAAGATTTTATTTATCTTATTATTTCTATTTTTCTTATTAATGATTAAACTTTCATTATTGAAATTTTGTCAAATATGTTGTCACCTTAAAAAAAATCATGATTTGAAAAAAAAAATAAAGTACATGGCTATAATCCAAAAAGTTGAATAAAATTTAAATTATTTGATTTAAATTTCCAACAAAGTGTCATGGCATAAGTATAAAGTTTTTTTAATTTATATTTTTAAGTATCAGTTCACTGTTATGAATTTCAAGTTGCTTGTGAATTTTTAAAATTTTATCAACGCTTATGAACAGGTTTAAATTCAGCTTTTACTTTCCAGAAAAATATTTTCAATGTGTGTATCTTGAAACTGTCTAATGTTGCTACATTTATAAGAAAAGCATACTAATTATTATTATTTTTCATTTATGTTGATACAAAAACTTCTTTGAATCAATTCATTTAATCACAAAAATTTGGATCAAAATTTTAATCACTAGCTTTCCAAGTTTTTACTTTGTAAATTCATAGTTCATTTTTATTTTAAAGATCTTGAAATGAATGATTAGTCTTTCTCAGTGCCAACCAAAAAATCTTTAGCTAATTTTATTAATTTTATGACTGACAAATTAATCGCAATACAATCAAGAACATGTCTAACTTCAATATGTATTTTTTTTTTTAATCTATGACTTTGAAAAAATGATTTGTAATTTTAATACATTCCATTTGTTGATAAAAAGTGTCTTCTGCATTTGCCAAAAATAATTGCAGATCTTCTTTAAAGAATGTTTCTTTTCCTTTCTTATTATAATAAGAATTTTCTTGTAATTTTATTTTTATGAATGTTAAATGCATAAAGTAGTTCCAGGTTTTACCATTTCATATTTCTTTAAAAGGTTTTTATATTAATACTTTCATTGCTTCAACTATATTAAATGGAATTGTTTTCAAATTATTTTATATTCTTGAGACAATATATTAATAGGCAGTTTTTATTGAGAAGTAAGACACAGACTAACATCCTTGTCTCTTAAGCCACAGTTTTTCCAATTGTTGTGACTTCAATCAAGTATTCAATTAATATATTTCCAGAAAATATAAATCAATCTGGGTCATTAAAGTGTCTTATTTACAAGTTAATTTTATTTATATACTCTCACAACAAATGTTTATTTCTATTTTATAATATGTTATTTTTACTATTTACATATAAAAAAATCATTTTTTAAATATTTTCATCTGCAGCAGAAGTTATGCAAACATTTAATAAAAATTATAGAAGATTAAGTATATAAAATTATAAACTTCAAATGAAATGGTCTATTTAATAACATAAAATAATGACTTCAATTGGAGAGATAGTGACTTCAGTGGAGTAATGAATATTTCGATTTGGAAATATCTTGATGATTCATAAGAATATCAATTATAAAGCTTGTTAAATTAGTATTTTTAATTTGATTAGGTAGAAATTTATAAACAAAGGATTAATTAGAAAATTTGTATCACTTAATTAAAAGATTTAATTTTTTTTTTTTTTTTACCATTTTTCCTCTTATAAATTTTGTTACTCCTTCAAATACTAAAATAATTAAACTAAATATCTGCTGAAAATTATATTTTTAAGACCATGTTATTAAAATAAATATTGTTATAAATGATATATCTTTGCTTTTACTTTTTATTTATTAATATATTTGCCAAGTTGAAACAACTTTTTTAATTTAGTACTTGACTAATATATGTTTTTATATACATATAGATGACAGTGTTGTAAGAAATGAAGAAAACAATGGATAATTTATCAAGCCTGAAGTTGGTTATGAACTTAGAGCTAAAGAGGTTTAAAACTTCTTTCTCTCAGAAAGCTATTTGAGGATTATGATGTTTAATGATTGATATTTAACGTGGTTGTCATATAAAAATCTTCTTCAGCTAAGATGGAAGCAAAGGTTAGAATCCTTTAATTTCAAAAATATATATACATTACTGTTGAAGTTGATTACTTTCTTCTTTTGGCAAAGGAAGAAAACTTTTCTAAATCAAGTGCTATTTTTTGATGTTTTCAGGTTTCACATCAAAGTTCTATGTCATAATTTTCAATTGATACCTTATTGATTTCAATTGATTACCATTGTTATAATGCTGTGATTTACATTTTAAGTATACATACTTATATATGTTACTCATACTAAAGATGACTGAACACATCTTTATAAAATTCTTTTTGCTTATATCATTTGGAAAAGTAGTTTTTAATTTCTGTAGATGTCTGGTATCAAGATGAAAATTTTTGTGTTCCATATAATTAAGAGTGCTTCTTTTAAATACAAAATAAAAATTGCCAAAATGTGCCTTTATAATTGCATTTTTGTAAATTTGTTTTTAATGATAAATTATTTCATCATGAATTTCTATCTGAATATTTAAATCTTTTTAAATGTTCCTGTTTAATTTATACATAAATTGTCATATTTTTTATACATATGTAATTCATGTAATTGTATGTGTTATTATTATACTTATTAGAAATTTAAAAAATTGTCAGTTTATGAAATTAATATTCAATTACTACGTTACTTTTTTTATATAATTTGTCTTTGCAATTGTTTTACTACATTTCTTTTAAAGTGCAATGTTTTTATTGCAACATTTTCCTTTTTAATATGGAAAAATTTCATTACAATTTTGTGATATATGTACATATACGTATGGGAAAAATTTTGTGAGTGTATATATGTGTAAAAATTTTATTACAATTTTGTGATGCAATCCTAGTGTTAAAAAAATGTGAATGTTACCTGTTATTCAGTTTTGGAATAACCAATAAGGACTATTTACATTTGATATCTGCCATATACACTTCTTGTATGATATTTGAAGTACAAATTTTCTTTTATTCAAGCATTTTTATATTTTATTAAATAAATGTCAAAGAAGAATGTGTGTAATTACTTTAGATCTTTGTCTATTATTAATTTTTATAAATGCTATTTTTAATGTTAACTCTAATTTATATTTCATATTACTTTTTACAAGCATTATTTAAATTTTTTTAATCTGTACAGAGTTTTATAATAAAATCATAGCTACTGAAATGTATTTTTTTTATTATTGAGTTACCTTAGTTGCAACTTATGAAGCTAATTTTTATTTAATAACTGTTAAGTACTAGTTGACAATCAAATGAAATAAGATGATTTCAAACTTGTGAATCACTAAAATTCAAAAAGCATTTTCAAAACATTGTACATTAATAAAAATGGCATTAAGAACTTCTGAATGATTAAGTTCATTATTTTGAATTGTAGTTATTTGTTAAAACTTTTTAAGGGGTTTATTAAAATTTTTTTTTTTTTTTTTTTGCTTTGTTGAATTATTAAATAAATTACTTCCTTGTGAAGAAACATTTAAACCAATCAGTGCCTTATGATGGCAGTAATATTTTAGTGGCTTTTCTTTAATCCTGCATTCGATTGTTTGGAATCAAACGAGACTTTGCTTCAGAGTGATTTTTTTCTCTCCCTCCCCAGTCCCGTCTCCACTTGGGGAACCAGGGCACCATGTGGGGACACATTTTTACTCGATTTTTCATTAAATATTATACTTTATTGACCTTCGATAATTGGACAACGTCGCTGATCTGCCCCAAACGTGCTGGCTTAAAGAAAGATAACCATGTTTTGTATCTTAAAATATAACTTCTAATGGGTTGTAAAACTATATGAACAAATCATTCCTCTCTATGGTCTAAACTTACAGCACATAATTTTAGTTAAGAAGTTGTTGGTTTGAACAAATATTTTATAAAATTGTCAGGAAAAATCATATATCATTCTGCAGACTGTTTAATTTCAGTCCCAAAGCATTTTTCAATATTTGTTATTATACTTAATAGAAATTTTAAAAATTGTCAGTTTATGAAATTAATATTCATTTGCTACATTAATTGTTAAGATTTTTTGGATTCTTGCAGTTTATGAAGTACAAGCATAGATGGTGCTATACTTTTTATATAATTTGTCTTTACAATTGTTTTACTATATTTCTTTTAAAGTGCAATATTTTTATTGCAACATTTTCCCTTTTAACATGGGAAAAATTTCATTACAATTTTGTAATATATGTATATATGCGTATGGGAAAAATTTTGTGATTTGTGTAAAAAGTTTATTACAATTTTGTGTGTATATGTGTAAAAATTTTATTACAATTTTGTGTATATATATGTAAAAATTTTATTACAATTATGTGTAAAAATTTTATTACAATTTTGTGATGCAAGCCTAGTGTTTAAAAAATGAGAACGTTACCTGTTATTCAGTTTCGGAATAATCGATAAGGATTATTTACATTTGATATCTGCCATATACACTTCTTGTATGATATTTGAAGCACAAATTTTCTTTTATTGAAGCATTTTTATATTTTATTAAATAAATGTCAAAGAAGAATGTGTGTAATTACTTTAGATCTTTGTCTATTATTAATTTTTATAAATGCTATTTTTAATGTTAACTCTAATTTATATTTCATATTACTTTACAAGCATTATTTAAATTTTTTTAATCTGTACAGAGTTTTATAATAAAATCATAGCTACTGAAATGTATTTTTTTTATTATTGAGTTACCTTGGTTGCAACTTATGAAGCTAATATTTATTTAATAACTGTTAAGTACTAATTGACAATCAGATGAAATAAGATGATTTCAAACTTGTGAATCTCTAAAATTCAAAAAGCATTTTCAAAACATTGTACATTAATAAAAATGGCATTAAGAACTTCTGAATGATTAAGTTCATTATTTTGAATTGTAGTTATTTGTTAAAACTTTTTAAGGCGTTTATTAAATTTTTTTTTTGCTTTGTTGAATTATTAAATAAATTACTTCTTTGTGAAGAAACATTTAAAACCGATCAGTGCCTTATGATGGCAGTAACATTTTAGTGGCTTTTCTTTTTAATCCTACATTCGATTGTTTGGAATCAAACAAGACTTTGCTTCAGAGTGATTTTTTTTTTTCTCTCCACCCCCTCCCCAGTCCCGTCTCCACTTGGGGAACCAGGGCACCATGTGGGGACACATTTTTTACTCGATTTTTCATTAAATATTATACTTTATTGACCTTCGATAATTGGACAAAATCGCTGATCTGCCCCAAACGTGCTGGCTTAAAGAAAGATAACCATATTTTGTATCTTAAAATATAACTTCTAATGGGTTAAAAGCTATATGAACAAATCATTCCTCTCTATGGTCTAAACTTACAGCACATAATTTTAGTTAAGACATTGTTGATTTGAACAAATATTTTATAAAATTGTCAGGAAAAATCATATCATTCTGCTGACTGTTCAATTTCAGTCCCAAAGCATTTTTCAATATTTAACAAGAATATTTGTTTATAATCTAATTGGGTTTTTTTTTTCCCTATTGATATTGAAAGATGCCTGACTGTATTGTGTTCATACATTTTTATAGTTACCACACATTTTCATATATTAAAAAGGGTTGGGGGAAGAAATCCATTATTTTTACATGAACTTCAAGGTTTCATTTAACGCGTTTTGGATTACCAATTTTGGTTAAATATGCACCGTTTTGTTCTATATTTTATTGCCATTTTCAATGTGATTTCATAATGCCTCTCTCATAAAAATCTTGGTCTTGATTTGCAAAAAACTAGTAATCTATTTTCACAATCTTCTCTTGGTGCCAATTTCTTATCACTTTTTGCAATGCAAGAAGAACACTATAATCGCTTGGTGCCAGATCCGGACTATATAGTGGATGCATCGGAACTTCCCAACCAATCTACCTGTTTTTTGGCGACTCAATATAGACGCATATGGCCTGGTGTTGTCCTGATAGAACACACCTTTCCTGTTGGCCGTTTCTGGTCAATCGCTAGATTCAAACAGTCCAGTTGTTGACAATAGAGATCCGAATTTAGTGTTTGGATATATGGAAGCAACTCATAGTATGTTATTCTTTTTTCATTCCCACCAAATGCACAGCAGAACCCTCCTGGTCGTTAGCCATGGTTTGGCCACTGTTTGAGCCAATTCACCCCGCTTTGACCACAGTGTTGTCATATATGACCCATTTCTCATCCCTAGTTACCACCCGTGTAAGAATGGGCCGATTTCATTCCGTTTGGCCAAGACTTCGCAGATGGAAATTCGGTCCATCATGTTTTTTTTTTTTTTTTTTTGTGTGTGTTGGTGTGGAATCCAAACATTAAGTTTCTTTTTTAATCCAGCTTTGTGCAAATGATTTAACCCTTTGCACTTGAATTTTTTTTTTTTTTCATTCGTATTACCAGCAACTCAAAGCGATTTTAGTGAAAAGATCATATTCAAATGTAAGTTTGATATACGCATTAAAAGAAATACATTATTTATATTGTTATTTGCATTGTCTCCGCAGCGGAGACCTCGAGCGTGAAGTCAAATTTTAAATGTTTCCGCTCCGTAGCCCTCGAGTGCAAAGGGTTAAAGCTATTTAATGGTCAATCTTTAGCTCCTGATAATCTTGATAAACTGATATCTTTATCATAGAAGGGAAATTTCACCTATTCCCATTGTTATTCTAAAGTTTATTTCTTTAATTAAAAAAAGTAGTTAAATAGTTATTCATCTTAGTACAACTAATAAAATTTACATAGATAATTTTTTTCAATATGTTTTGATTTGTTTTAGAGCGTAGTAAGTAGTATCGTACAATAAATTCTCATCATGAACCAAACATTATAAAGCCTTATTAAATTAACAGATAACACTGCAATCAGCAAATTTGGTTTCATGATGCTAAAAGTAGCCTCTTTGTAAAATTGTAATGAAATCAAAAGTGAAAATCGGCTTTTATGTTTAGGTATAAGGTTTTATTCAGAAGTCTGAATGGTTATTATAGATTCTCACTCCGTGAATATTTATTAAAGGTGAGTAAATTAGCAATAAAATTAATCATTTATTACTTAATTAAATGTGCAAATGTTAATTAAAACAATTATTTTTCTTAAAATATGAATGCATAAACTTAAATTGAGAGCTTGTTCCCTACTTCCATGATTGTCAATTGATGGAGATGAAATTTTTAAATGAAAGGTATTGTTAAAAAAATCTTAAAAACCATTCACATGCATTTTCTTTTTTCAAAATTCCAATAAAATGAACTTTGTTGTAGAATGTAGTAAATGCAAATTATAATAACATGTTTAAATACAAAATTTGAAAAAAAATCTTTCAGGAAAACTTCTTAGAGGTAATTGCACTGAATTTGCTTCTCGTATATGTTTAAACCAGGAAAACTCCCAGCAGGCAGGATGATTATCTAGACGATTATCTTTATCACAAATCTCTTTCCTGATTGAGTTTTAAAATTTTACATCAGAAACACAGTATCATGATTTAAAGAAAGGCTTTTAACTTGGCAACTATTTTCAATTTTTGATACGATTTTTTTCTGTGAATGTTTATAAAGTCAAAATAATGCATAGTTAATTAACAAGAATATCAAAATTGATGCAAATAGAATTGATAAATTACACATTACATTTAAAAAAAAAATATCAAATGAAAATTGGTTAAACTTATAATTAAATATTTTGTTTTTGTTCATTTTTTTAATAAGATTTTTACTTAAATATTTTTCAATTCATCAATTTTATTCTGAATTAAGTTAAATAAATCATAGTTAAGCATATCTAATTTTATACATGATATTGCTCCTAAAAACAAATATGGAACCTCCATGATGCTCCATTTAACATAATCTATGCTAATTCTGGTATATTTATTCACTCAGGGCATTTACCTCATATATTCATCATTATATAAATACTGATAACAGCGAAGATTTATTTATGTTGTGCAGAAGTCTGAGCATCCCCGACTAACAATTATATAGTTGTTATACTGATGGAATTAAAGCCTGCGATATGCATTTTAAGTTTTACAATATTTCATTGAAATATTTAAAATTGCAATTTTTTTTAATTTTCGACAAATGTGTTTAATTTCTTGCACAAATGTCTGACTTTGCATCTTATAGGTCTTTCATGCCTTCAGAATATTATAACCTAGAAGTCAAATCATCCTAATTTTTAAAAATGAATCTTGTACATAATTTTAAATAAATAGTGAAAAGGAAATTTTATAAATATATTTTAGCATATCAAAAATTATAAATCTAGTAAATTTGTATTTAACTATTAAAGCATGTTACATGCAAATTTATTTAACAACTGCCAGGTAAAATGTTCAACGAATTGAACTGGCAACAAAATACTTAAAAAAAAAAAAAAAAAAAATCAAGTTAGTCTATTTCATTGGAAAATGTTTCTAAATTTCTTAGTGATAATAAAAAGTAGTTTATGCTACAATAAAAATACAAATTTGTTTATAACATAATATGCAAAACATTTTGCATGTAGGTTTCAAATACGGAATTTATTATTTAGAATGCAACAGTAAGAATTACTGCCTTCTAAATTACTGAATTAATTCCATGTAATTTACCACAGTCTATTATTGATAATTAGTTTGCTTTGTTATATGAACTTAATTTACTTGTGCAATCATGCTCGCTATGATGCTTCTTCTTAATGTAAACGTAACAAATATAAAATTCAAGCTTTATTTGCAGGCATTTCTCAGGATAAGAAAATACAATTTTATGTGAAAATATTTATAAGAATTAAAATATCTCTTGCAGTTAAAAATGATTCACAATCGAAAATATTTAACAATTCATGTGTTTGAAAGAATAAAAATTAATTTTAATATGAGCAAAACTGTTACTATTGACTTAAAATACGGTTGATAAAATTTTCATTATATTATTCCTTTTGTATTAGTATTATTGACATAAAAGGTGTTTTTAAATTTTGCATAACTAATTATTTGAAAAAAATTAATGTTCTTTAATTATATTATAGAAATATTTCTTTTGATAAGTAAACAGTAAAATAAAATGTTGCATTTTAATGATAATTTAAAATAATTATCTAAAAGAAGTTTCTACGAAATAGAGCATTTTTTATGACTGTTCCTCCAATAGAAATATTTTTTTGGTTCATTATTTGGGTTTCGAACCTTATGCCTTAAGTACCCTACAAATATTATAATTAAAGTTATAAACTTATTACTAGATTTTAATTTTTTTTTACAATAGTAACTTTTAGTCACTGTTTCATATCCTTCGAATTAAAGAATAGTTTTGAATAAATTAAGAAAATATTTGCATAATAATACATATAAATATATTTGTTTTTATTTTCTTCGTATTCTAATGTTCAAACTGTTATAATTATATACGAAAAAAGTCTAATCTTACTGCTAATATTAACTACAAATCAGCAATATTCTGCTTCAACAATAAATTTAATTCAATTTTAATTTAAGGCTGATGTTTTTATACATGAATACTTTACATTCAACTAACTAATACATATTTTCATTTAACATACACACAAGAATTAAATGCACGTGTTTATGCTGCATATGGACAAAATGCAGATGGGATCTGTTCTCTGGCTCATTTATTTCAGCAAAATTAGTTTGATCCATGGTGGGAAAAAATAAAAACAAAATTAATTTTATATACAAATCTGTTACTTTTAACTTAAAACAGTAAAGAAAACTTAAAATGTTAAATACTTTATATAAATTAATTTATTTTCAAGAATTTAACTGATTTATTGATATATACAAACATTTAAAATAAAGCACAATTATTTTACAAATAAATTTTTTCTAACAGCAGATAGACAGTTTATAACCTTTGGTTATTCTTGAAAAAAATTTAAAAAAAAAAAAAAAAATTCTTCCAAGAAAATGTACATAAAAAAATGCAATTACATTTTAAAAATTCAACACATAAAGATTTCAATAATGAAACAGTGACTTAATATTATTGAGCTTATGTATATACTACTAATGTGTTTAAAATTTCTTTCGACAAAGAGGACAATCACGATAAGAAGCTTGCAAAGAAATTGTACATTCTTCACACATTATCATATGCCTACATGGATACAAAAGAACATTGCGCTCTCTGTCATGACAAATAATACATGCACGTCGCATTTTTTCTTCACATAATTCTCTTTGAAGTAATTTAATTTGTTCTTCATTAAGTTCCTCTTTAATTTTACGAAATGGGAGACTCAATATATGGAGTGTTGTTTTCATATATCTATATGCCAAAATGTTTCCATTTCTTGAATTCCTGGAACTACGTCTTGATGCAGAATTTGTCCATTTTAATGGAAGTATATAACTTACATAATTTATACAATGAGATATCAGAATCATCAAGGTACATAGAATATTTGTTATGATTTTATGAATAAATTGAGAAATAAAAATCGCAAATTTTAATGAATGCTTAAAGAATGCCCTTATATACCTTTTAATTGACTCGCGATAATAAATGATGATACCAAGCATAAATGACCCAAAATAAGCTTTAAGAGGTATATTATTAGCCATTTTCAAACATTCTGAAGGAAGTTGATACACATTTTCCCATAAAAAATAAAAAGAACTCTGAAGTGAATTCCATACTTGTATACAGCAATAAATAAAACACCCATATAAAAAAATCAACATGTTGGGTCCTAGTTGAAGTATAAGAAGAAAAGCTTCAAATATAAGTTCTATAAAATAGATAATTTTTTCTATTGCTTCAGATAAAATATAAACAACAGCATTTGATAGACTCAAAATACTGACATACAACAAATTCAATACATCAACAATAGTACAGTACAACAAAAATAATAAGTTAAAACAATCTGTAAAAAAATTAATCACAGCTACAAATATTAAATGCAGGCCTATAGCTAACTCGTTAGAAAAAGTCAAAAAATCAAAATAATAACATCTTAATAAAATAAATATAGATAAAGCTATTTCACCACAAATGTTTGCAACAGTTCCAATGATATGTATTAGATATGCAACAGTGAAATAATTAGCTTCCAGAAAAACATGCAATCCCATACTAGTTTTTTGAAGAAGCCATCCAAAGGTTTCAGCAGTTACACTGATTACATTCATTTTTAATCAATTTGACTAGTATATGAAAACATTTAGTTGACATTAAATTCGTTTGTTCAATATCTCCCCCACAGTGGTGTTTGCATGGTACATGTTGGTACTTGTCTATGAAGAAAAGTCCATATCAACATAAATTTTGAGGCATAATTAAACCGGCTGTAAAACAAGTTACCGTTAGAAAATGATATATTGTGATCATGTTAGTATAGCAGGCAAACAATCGAAAACGAAACAATTTTCTCAACAAACAAACACACACAATTCAAATTCAAATATTATTCGTCAATCATTTCATTTCTTTTCACAGTTTTAATTAACGTTCAACTCCAAACAAATTTCGGATTTTCATGAACAAGTCTATTCATTGTAATTGAAGTAGGTATTCCTTAGAGAAACTTTTCAAAAATTCTAGAAGGGAAAATCTTTATTAGGAAATGATATTAAGTACTGTTTTGTTCGAATCACATAACCCTCAATTAGTCCCCCTACCATTTTATATTCTTATGTTACACTCATTATAAATAAAGCAGCAAAATTATTAATAAACATTTCTACTCTTCTAATAAGCATTAGAAGAGTATTTATTAACATTTACACAATATATATACTAGTGTCCAAAACTTAAGCAACAGTTTTTTTTTTTTTTTTTTTTTTTTTTTTTTTTTTCCCGCCTTAACTCCGTAAGAAATCATATGGGAGAGATGAATTCAGAATACAGAAACAAAATGGACTTTGTACGGACTAAAAGTTTTTGTATGGACTTTATACAAAAGTAAATACAAAAAACTTGTCTGCTCAACAGAGAGAACAACAAACAGGCAATACTTAGTAGAAGAATATGAAGTGCCTTAACTGCAATGGTTGCTTGGCACTGTCTCTTCATGCTCAATATCAAATTATTCAACAGTTGCCAATTGTCCATACTTGAGCATCTGTTGCAGTTGTTGTTCTCCGGTAAACACATTTCACAATAACAGGTATTTCCTCAAATGAAAGGTATCTTCTCACTACTACTAAGTTGAATATAGATGTCTACTCAATGGTATGTGATGACAGTAGGAAAGAAAAGTCATGATAAATAGATAATAGTAATCATATGAATTGAGGAAAAAAAAAAAGAAAGCAAGCAAAAAATGTAAACCATCGTTGATGAAAACGTAACAAGAAATTTATGATCAGTAAAGAGTACAGAGCAAAAAGCAGAGCAGGAAAGAATATGAGTTGAAGTAAAATGTCTAAAAGCGATAAGTGAGCAGGAAATTATGGCGGTTTAAGATTTCGATTCCATTTAGAAGTAGAGAAAGGATACTTGTATTTTCCATTCAATTGCGTAAATATAGTGTGTGTCTTGATGAGAGGGTTTTCGTGAGTAGCAATGGTATTGAAGAAATTTATAGAAAGTTTTGTAATTTAGTTGTCAATAGAATCAATTTTTAAATCTTGATGAATTGTAGAGTTGCGGATAAACCAGGATGCACCAGTGACGATACGAAGAAGTTTGTTTTGAATAATTTGTACAGATTTCTTGTTAGATTGTGCAGCTAGACCCCAGATTGGGGCAGCATAGGTAAGGATAGGTCTAAGAACTTGTTTGTAGCAAAGAAGTTTGTTTGAAAAAGTTAATTTAGAAAATTTATTAATGAGTGGTAGAGTGAGATAAAAAAAATTTTCCACATTTTTCTTTGATTTTTTTGAATATGAGCTCGAAACGTATGTTTATTGTCTATAATTAAGCCGAGATATTTAATATTAGTTGCTCATTCGATTTGTTGATCAAAAAGGGAGAGTTTAATATATGGTTGTCAGGCGTGTCCTTTTCGGAAAATGATGGCTTGAGATTTAGAGACATTAATTGCTATGCGCCATTTAGTTAGCCAATCCTCTAGAATACTCAGAGAATTTTGAAGAGTATTGATGACATAAAGAATAGAAGCACCTTGAGCAAGGGCAATAGAATCGTCAGCAAATAGGCAAGTAGGAATGTTAGCGTATTGAGGAAAGTCGTAGGTAAAGATATTGAAGAAAATAGGACTGAGTACGCTTCCTTGAGGTGTACCAGCACTAATACGACCGATTGTGGAGAATTCATTATAAAGTTGAACTTGAAAGGTTCTATTTTTAAGATAATTTGTAATGATAAGTTTGATCCAAGTTGAAAATTGAAGTTCGATCATTTTGTAGATCAGTAAATCGTGCCACAGTCGATCGAAAGCTTTTTTTGACATCTAGAAAGAAACCTCCTGAAAAGATTTATAGTTATATCCTTCAGTGATGATATTGGTGATGCGTAGAAGGTGATGACAATTTGAATGATGTTGACGGAATTCAAATTGTTCTGCTGGAATTATGGAATTTTTATCGCAAAAAGAAATAATATGTTTCACTAAGAGTTTTTCGTAAAGTTTTCCTTCACAACTAAGGAGACTAATGGGCCGATAATTTTTGAGGAAATTTCCTATCTTGGCCAGGTTTAGGGAACATGATGATATTTGCTTTTATTTAGACAGGAGGGAAGTAGTGATATTTAGTACAGCTACTGTAGATTTTTGCAAGATGAGTAATGGCATTAAGGGGGAGACACATTAAGGCTTTATTTGGAATGTTGTCAGGTCCAGAAGATTTCCGAATGTTGAGATTCTTGATTAAGTTAATTATGTCAGATGGTGAGAAAAAAATATTGTTTTGATAATTTTGATGATCAGCTAGAAAGGAAGCTACTGTATCTTCAACATGCTCCATTTGTGAGTCATTGCAAGGTTCAGTGTTTTCTTGAAAGGATAGTTCAAGGTTTTCAGCAAAAGTGTTCGCTTTATCAGAAGAAGATAAGACCTGAGGATACAACCAGTAGAGGAATTTTGGGATATTTTTTGGTAAAATGTTTGTTAATTTTGAAGAAAGAATTATCTTCTGATTTAAGCCTATTAAAAATTCATTCCATCTGTCATTTTTCAATTTGTGAATCATTTGCTTTACTTTTTTTGAAGCTTGTTGACGGATTGCTTGAACGGAGGAAACCTGGTATCTTGCCATAATTTTCGAATTCTGTTTTTTTCTACAATTTTAGAAGTGATTTCAGCAGGAAGTTTTTGGTGTGGAGTACTGAGTACTTTAGATTTGCTAACAAGGTTGATAGCAGAAGTAACAGCATAGTTGAATTTATCAATTATTTTGTCAATATCTTGAATATTGGAGATGCCTGGATTACCATGAATGCTTTGAGAGAGAATTTTAGTAAAAATATTCCAATTAGTAGTTGTGATTATGCTATTGAGGAAGGGCATAAATGAATTATGAGAGACTTCAATTAGCATAGGGTTATGATCACTGGAAAGATGGTTGATAGAAGAAGCAGGCCTGGAATTTAAATTTTTAAGAAGTACGATGTCAAGAGTACTATTGCAGGAATTGTGAAGGCAGAAATGTGTGGGATCATTAGGAGCAATAACATTGAATGCTTTAAGATTTGTCCATTCGAAGAGAATAGAACCATTTACACTCATGTCCATAAATTAAGGATAATTCAGAATTACACAGAAATTGAACTCTAAAATAAAAATTTCACCTGTAGAATTACCACACACATCTTGAAGAAGAATATGCAAATTACAGGTAACCACCAGATGGCTCGGATAGTACGTCACAATGACGAGAGTGTAAGAGAGGGGTATATAAGGAAAGGTGGCAAAGAAGTAAAATTGTTCACAAGCGGTTTAAAAGCCTTTCAGTGCAATAACCGCATAGTTATGGCACAAAGGAAGCATTTGGATGATTTTTTACGTGGTAGAATTATCGGACGACTGGAATGTGGACGTACCCAGCTGGAAGTATCCGAGGAACTTGGAGTCGCCCAGAGTGTCATCTCCAGGATTTGGCAACGATTCCATGATGATGGTAATGTGAGTAGATGTTACAGCACAGGTCGCCCCCCGAGTTACAACGCCGAATGAGGGCCGGTATTTAGCAGTTACTGCCAAAAGAAACAGGCGGAGCACAACATCAGACCTGTCTCGTCAGCTCTCTTCAGCTACCGGTACGACAGTTTCAGGGCAGACCATGTACAGACGCTTAGGGCACATTGGTCTATATGCTCGTAGGCCTGTCAGATGTGTTCCACTTACCGCAACTCACTGTCGCCTGCGATTAACCTGGTAGAGAGAGCATGCACTGGGGACACCGCAACAGTGGTCTTGTGGGGATGTTTTCCGGCGAGTCCAGGTTTAGTTTGCAGTCTGATTCTCGCCGGACTTTCATATGGAGAGCGCCAGGTACCCGTTACCACCAAGAGAACACCATTGAACGACACCGTTACGGTGGTGCAGGATGGCTCGTTTGGGAGGAATTATTCTTGGTTCCAGAACTGACCTGCATGTTCAGAGTGTAACGATGACAGGCCACATCTATCGGGATGCCATTCTGGAACAACATGTACGTTTGTTTCGGGGCGCCATGGGTGCTGAATTCTCTTTATGGATGACAACGCCCGTCCTCACCGTGCAAACATTGTAGACGAATGCCTTCAATTGGAGGATATCACACGTATGGATTGGTCAGCATACTCACCGGACTTGAATCCAATAGAGCATGTGTGGGATATGCTTGGCCGACGAATTGCAGCCCGTTAACCCCCTCCCACCTGTCAACCGGAACTTCGAGGGCATTGCTTGATGAGTGGTGTAATATTCCCCGAGATCAGATTGATAATTTGATACTCAGCATGCCTAGGCGTTGTAAGGCCCGTATTGCATCGTCCGGGAGACATACTCCATATTAACCATTATACTAACCATGTTATACTGTTTTTTGAAATAGGTTCTTTTTTGAAATTTGCTTCAGGGAGTAAAAATTACAATTTTTATTAATTATGTCAAACATATAGCATCTTTTTTTTTTCTTTACCTTTTGTTTAATAAATAGGTTTTACAAATAAGTCAAATTTGTTTTGCTTCTGTCTCTTTCTTTGCCTGAACTTCATTATCCTTAATTTATGGACATGAGTGTAATTGGAGGAACATATTTAGTAGAATGGGGTGCAGGACAAGAAGAAGCAATATTGTGGTCATTAGTGAGATCATTGTCCATACTGTTTTCATCCAGATGTAATTTATCAACATTTTTTGAAATTTCTTCAATTTTAGCAGGAAGTATGTTGTCTGCTTCTCTAGGATCAAGATTTTCAACTTGGTTAAGGGAAGCAAATTTGGAATTTAACTTGATGACAGTAGGATCATTGATATTAGCCGTTTAGCTAAATTTTTCGTTGCTTTTGTGTAACCTTAAGTTTTTTCTTTTTAGTAGAGTAGTTACCGAGTTGTTTGAATCGTTGAGTTTCACCAAGATGAGACTCATTTGCTTCCTTAAGTTTTTATTGGTAATATTAGAAAGCGTAAGTTGTATAAAAAGATCTAAATTAGGTATTTGAGGTTGAATTTTTAAGCAATTTTCAATTTGGTTCAGATAATCATTGAGGTTTTCGCACTCAATGAATGCTGAAAAGTTGTTGATGCTAATATTAAGTTGATCAATTTCTTGAATAAAATTAAAGACGGCCGGGTTAGTATTAACGTCAATCAAATGAAGCACACTGGTTGATTGGTCAGCAGGAGAGAGAGAGATGGTTGTACTGTTTGATGAGAACGAAACTCCTTCGACAACAGCCATAATACAATAAAATATACAAACCAAATATTTAAAAATACTATTGACTATAACAGAAAACAAATATGTACTTTTACTGAGTAAAGGCAGTGAGAAATGCTCTTAGCTTAAAAGTCCGAACAATTCTGCGCCTACACAGTAAAATACAGAAGAAAAAAAAAGAATTCTATATTTAGCTAAAAGAATAATACTCATTTTATACAACAAAATAATAATAACATAGAACCGAAGAAATCAAATAGAGAAAAGGAATAAACAGATTAAGACAGAATAAGAGGGAAAAAATCACATACCAATGAGGAGAAACGCTAGTAAACAGACCGTTTTTCGGTATCTTCTCACTCACATTGCACATATCGGTGCTAATAGGGAATGGAATTTAAATCATGAGCCTACGTTGGAAAAAATTTTCCAGTGATATTTTCACTTTCTAGGAGCTTTTTTTTTTTTTCTTTATTAGAACTCCTCAACTGCATGAGTCTAATAAAATTTGACTCTATCGCCCATAAAAAGAAAAACTGTAACAATGGCACATTAAAAATGCAGGTAAGTAGCGACCATTTCCTGGCAGTAGCAATCACCAATAATTGTTAAGTCCGTTGAAAGAAATGGAATTCAATCTACCAGTACTTTTTCTTTCTGTATATAAACTTGAGTTGAGAATATTTTGTGATTCTGAAATGACAACCATCCGTAAAAAAAAAGAAGACTCAATTGATTAAAGATCTGGTGTGGTGTTCCCTACACACCAATCTGACATATGCCCCTGACAGGCAGCTGTGAATGGAATGTAATTTCCAGTAAAATAAGCGAATAGGCCACTTTTATGAAGGCAAATAAAACGAATAAATAATATGCAATTTGCACAATAATGCAAATAATATGCACAATAAAATGCAATTTTGTCAACCTGTCGATATAAGCAACAGCCGAGCAATTCTGCCAGCTGTCTAGCATCGCTGTCTCACTTTTGGAACGATACAGTGGTCATTCATTGAGTTGTTTTTCTTGACAAACAAACTTTCTACTGCTGTATCTTTTTAGAATACATACTGTGGTTTAATGTCTCGGTATTCATTAAAGGATGTAATGGAAATCTCTTTAATGATCTATTTAGAATAAGATCTTTTAAAATTAAAAAAATTTTTTTTTTTTCTTTTAAGAACTTTTTGAAATAATTATTTTAACCTTTGCAATTGACAGGTATTAAATGAAAACTTTTGCATAGAAAACATCCATCAGAATACCTTCCTTCTGTTAGGGCATTTCATTTTCAGTGTAATTGTTTAAATTTTTTGCTTCTTAGAATTATCAATATAAAAGTTTCAAAAAGGTAATCAGTTAATCATCAACATTCTCTGAAGGACTAAAGCAAGAACTAATCTAGTTTAGAATATCAATTAGTTATAAAATATAAATACATATTTTTAAAAAATTGTTCTATTTTTTTTTTTTTTTTTTTTTTATTTATTTATTTATTTTTTTTTTTTTTTTTGTCAAATGTGGTGTGATTTTTCAATTTCTGTTGATCTCCAACTTTTCTGCGGTCTGATGATCAATTGGCTAGCCCTCTAGCCTTTGGAACTACAAGCTTCAAATTCGAATCCTGGCGGCGGCATATATATTTGTGAATGGGGCGGAATCCACGTTAAACTGTAGGTCCTGGTCTAAATAGCCTAAAGTGTGCACAAAGTGACCCGTAGAGTGACAAACCAAACCAAACTTTCCTTTATTTGTCTAATGCTCTAAAACTGAAGACCAGAGAAGAGGGGAAAGATTCTGTCAATGTCACTTATATCAAAGGTTAAATTATACGACCGTAGCAAAAGAAATATATATTTCCTATTGGTTAAAGATTCCTCTTTACATTCTGTCGAAGATTGGCAAGAAGTTGGACCTAATTCAAGTTACAAGTGACTAAGGAAGAAAAGACCTCTGATTACCTGTTGTTCTGCAACTTGAAATTACAGTATCTTTTAGTCTGTTTGGTATTATTCCAATAATTCATTTAGAATGAAATTTGATATGCAACATTTAATTTTTTTTTTTTTTAACCAAATCATGAAGGTTTTTTTTTTTTTTTTTGAGGTGAAATGTAATAGGATAAAAGTTATTAAAGAATACAGCACAGACAATATAATATCACTTGCAGTCTGGTCTTAGCTGAGATCAGTCACTCTTTTAAATAAGTAGAAAGACAGAAGTAGTACATAAACCCTCCCTCACATTCATGTCAGGAAATCAACTAAATAAATTATTTACGAATAACATTAGAAAAAAAAAATTATTTACGAATCATCTAAATGAATTATTTACGAATTCCAAGTATTATTCATGCTTTCAAGTCATGTGGGGAAACGAGAATAGAACCAGAATATGCTCAGATCAGTTTGATCACTACTGTAAATGTCTAGTGGCATGGTTTATATGATAAAATACTCTCAATGTCTATTACAAGAAACTAAATTAATTTACTATCGAAATAAATATGATTAGTCAATTAATAAAATTTAATGCTATTCGACCTGGAGGAAACTGGCATTATTCATTATTGTTTTTGAGATTCAAGTCAATTATTTAAATTTTTAAGTTTAAAAAATATTCTTTTCCTGAAACAAGGATATGAATTTTTCTGTCATTTGCACCTATTTCTGTAAAAAAAATTACATTTTATTGCAAAGCATACAAAATATTTCGTAAAAGCTCAAAGATTTCAAGATATATAGTGGATGAGTAAACAAATATTTTAACAATTTAAAACTAAAGAATTACAAAAATCAAAAAAGAAAAATAGATTAAATTTTATTCATATGAATTTTTACCGCTGGGAATTTTTGGAAGCCTGAGTCGGGAAATTCTAAAATAGTTTATTGTAACAGTCGGCCGAGTGATTAGCGCTCTGACGCTCGCTGCCACCGGTTTTCTGTTTCGAGTTTCGGTGGTGCCATGGATGCTTGTAGTGGCTCGGAATCCTCGGGTCCCAGTCTAATATGGCTGTTGAGTGTTGGGCGTAGGACTGATAACCCTACCCCTAAAAAAGAAAAACATCTCACATCTCGAAATCTGCCAGTAGACAGATGACCTTGGCCCATCATGGCGCTGTTACGCCAAATGATGATGATGATGATGATGATTATGCGTTACATAATACTTCAAATATAACAAGCACGGAATCGAACTAAACGTCCAGGTTTGATAGATTTTGGAAAATGGCATTGTGCAAACTTAGCTTTCTTGATAACTTTAGAGCATGTGGAACTGACATCCAAAGACAAGTAAGGTGATCTGATCAGCCTTTCAATTCAGTTAATGAAGTTTTCTTTTGATTTTCAATTGGGATTGTCTTAAATTTAAAGTCCGTTCTGACGTGACCAATTTATGTATGCATATCGGTAGAGTTATAAAAAAGCAAGGCTTTACTCTATCAATTGACGAGTTGATTTTTTATCTTTTTTGGAAGGTAAAAATTTTGCCAGTTCTTTTTAAAACTTTCGTAGGATCCTTGATATAGTGGTTGAAAACTATGGTGAACAATGTCTGTCCTAACAAAGTTACGTGAGCAAGTTTTCAAGTCTTTAAAAAAGAAGGATTTGGATTTCTGTGCTCTGCAAATAGAACAGGTTACAGACCTTGGAATTTTTGTATTAAAGTTTAACAAATTCAGATTGAGTTTCCTTAATTGTATATCCACAGAAATCACATGATAGCAGGATGTTTTCACCATAAGGGACTTTGGTTGGTGTAGAATGGAAATTGGTGTGCCAAGTTGGGTGTAATATAAGAAGAATGATCGGAAGAGATCTCGTATAACCTTGATTTTCACAGCATATAATGACAGCCTTCAGGTTACGTGGCAACGCTCTATATAATCATTTGACTGTGAACGATAGGTCAATGTACGTTGTCTTTTGAATCCCATTAATTTTGAAAATTCCAATAATAGATGTGATTCAAATTGGGTTCTGTAGTGTCAACTTGTTGTAAGATATAAATTTTTATCTGTAATATGTAAGAAATCTTTGACATTGGTTGTTTTTATATATAACCGTTTTTTATATATTGCTCAAAACAATTAGAGGATGTTGTAAGTTCAGTATGAAATAACCATACAATCAACAACTTTTTAACGAAAGTGGAATAGAAGAGGTTCAAATGAAAAATTATAACGTTTACAAAATTGGGAATATGCAAATTTTGTCTGTGACGTCGAAAACTATGCGTTTTATATAAAGAGGAAAAAACGACCTGCAGCAGGAGATTAAAAACAATTGATACGAATTGAATGTTTTGTAACAGTGACTACGTTTTCTCAGCAAGATAACTTTATTGAGATGGTAGCCTGGAAGACCATCGGTCATTTAGAGGTGGGTTAAACGCAATCCGGATGTAGCGACACCTATTGATGGAAAATGGAATACAAATTGAACGACTTCTACTTTCACTGTTAAAAAAGGGAATTTTCCCGCTAGAATAAAAACAGAACGTAGTTGGCGTTAGAAGAAATGGAATAAAGATGTAAATGTGAAAATTGATTATCGTCTTTTATTTTGCCGTCTGGATTTTAATAACACTACGCAACCTTAACAAAGCCGCCACATACTTGGTGACCCGTGAATTGTTTGCAAACCGTGAATTATTTACAAAATGACTGAAACTAATGAATCGGCAAAAACAGATGAAGTAGCGCGGGTAAGTGTCAAAATACCTCCTTTTTGGGCAGAAAAACCAGATATATGGTTCTTTCAAGTTGAAGCACAGTTTTCAATTTGTGGAATAACAGCCGAGGATACAAAATTCAACTCCTTAGTTTCGCAATTAGAACCGAAATTTGTTGAAAGTTTGTGGGACATTATAAGTGATGATAATAGAACAAAATATACCGCTGCAAAAGAACGTTTGCTGAATACTTTTAAAGAAAGCGAAAATAAGCGTCTTCAGAGACTGCTGACAGGCCTTGATTTGGGAGATCTTAAACAAAGTCAACTTTTACAAAAAATGAGAAACCTGGCTACTGATGGAATTACTGATAAGGTGCTAACAACATTATTTCTACAAAAAATGCCTGATTCCGTGCGGAATATTTTACTAGTTAGTGATGAAGAAATTGAGAAACTGGTATTAATGGCGGATCGTATTCTTGAAATGCAATCAAAACAAGAATTTTACTGCGTAAGCAATGTTTCATCAGGATCAGATGCCATAACTGAGTTACAACAACAAATTGCATCTTTGGATAATAAACTTGCAAAACTGAGTGTCACAAGGAACTCTCGTTCCCAATCAAGAAATAGAGGTCGATACTCTTCTTCTCATCGAAGTAAGTCTCGCAATCGCTCTTACAACCCTTCTGGCAAATACTGTTATTACCATTTTCGTTTTCGAGAAAAATGTTTTCCTTGATAAATGCAAAGCTCCATGTGCATGGAAACATAACCCTTCGGAAAACCAGAATCAGCAACAGAATTAACGGCAGATTCTGCTGCTGAAAATACACAACATTGCCGTCAATACCGTCTATTTGTCAACGACAAAAAAACGGGTTTACGCTTTCTGGTTGACAGTGGAGCGGACGTAAGTCTTATTCCTTTTACTTCTAAACACAAATTTATTAGTGACTATAAATTATATGCTGCTAATAATATTGCAATCGATACTTTTGGTACAGAAATTTTAAATCTTGATCTGGGTTTGCGCCGAGAATTTCAATTCCGTTTATTGTGGCCAAAATTAGTAAACCTATACTAGGTGCAGATTTTTTAAATAAGTTCAATTTATTAATTGATATAAAGCATAAAAGATTAATTGATGGTGTAACTAACCTTGCAGTTTATGGTGACATTGCACCTATCTCTATTAATGAAAGTGTAAATACAACGAGCAGCTTATGTAAATATTCTGATTTATTTTCTATGTATCCCAATATAACAAAACCAAATTTTCTTGTTTCAAATGTTAAACATAATGTGAAACATCATATTGTAACTAAAGGACAACCTATAAATTGCAAAGCAAGACAATTAGATCCAAAACGGTTGGAAATAGCTAAAAGAGAATTTAAATATATGCTAGACAATAACATTATTAGTCCATCTAGCTCAGAATGGGCAAGTCCCTTACATATAGTAACAAAGAAAGATGGTTCTTTTCGTCCGTGTGGTGATTATAGAAGATTGAATGATTTAACTATACCTGATTGATATAACACACCTCGAATCCAGGATTTTCAACATATTTTAACTAATAAAACTATATTTTCTAAAATTGACATTACTAAAGCATATTATCACATTCCTGTAGCAGATGAAGATAAGGCAAAAACTGCCATCATCACACCTTTAGGACTTTATCAGTTCAATGTGATGAGATTTGGTCTCAAAAATGCCCCTGCAACACTTCAAAGGTTTATCAATGAAGTTCTTTATGGTCTAGACTTTGTGTTTCCATACTTAGATGATGTGTTGATCGCCTCTTCTTGCGAAGAAGAACATCGTTCACGTCTTAAAATAGTTTTCCAGCGTTTAGATAAATATGGTCTACGGATTAATATTACCAAATCAGTTTTGGGAGTACCTGTAATAGATTTTTTAGGCTATCTAATATCTGCGGAAGGCTCACAACCACAACCTCAAAAGATCAAAGCTATCATAGAATATCCATTGCCAGAAACTATGCACGAATTACGTTCCTTCTTAGGAATGATCAATTTTTATCGTAATTATATAAATAATGCCGCAAAAACTCAAGCCCCTCTACATGAACTTTTGAAAAGATCTACAAAAAAAAAGATAGACGCCAAATACCATGGACCGATGAAACTAGACAAAGTTTTGAGAAATGCAAACAAGATGTTGCACAAATAGCGTTTGTTACGTCGAAACCCAGGTTCCCCTGCATGGGGGGGAGGTCAACGCCCTATGTCCAGAAAAACATCCTGTCTGTGGGGGTGTCTGGCAGGGGGGTGAGATGACGGGAGAAAAGAGTGAAGAAGGGAGTGGAACCAAAGAGAAAGGTTGTGTGGCAGTCTATCTTGGAGTTTGATGGCTGCATAAGTAAATGAGTTGAAACTCAGCGACCAAAGAGAAAGGTTGTGTGGCAGTGCATCTTCGAGCTTGATGGCTGCATAAACTAAATGAGTTGAACAACTACGACCAAAGAGAATGGTCGTGTGGCAGTGCATCTTCGAGCTTGATGGCTGCATAAGTAAAAGAGTTCAATAAGTGTAACCAACGAGAAAAGGTTGCGTGTGGCAATCCATCTTCGAGCTTGATGGCTGCCTAAATAAAGGAGATTAAATTATACAGTCCATTCATTTCTTCGTGTCTGTGTCGAAGATTATTTGAGTTTATATTTGTGTGTCCAAGCTATCAAACAGCGTTAATGGCATATCCCAACTTGGATTTCCCTCTGGCACTTCTCACAGATGCATCTGATTGGGCTATTGGATCAGTTATTCAACAAAAAGAACCAAATGGATGGAAGCCAATTGCATTTTTTTTCTAAAAAACTTAACGATGCTCAGAAAAATTACAGCGTTTACGACCGTGAACTTTTGGGTATATATTTATCCATTAAACATTTTAATATTAAAATAAATATTTATAAACATTATAATATTTATCCATCGATATTTATACTGATCTTAAGCCGTTAATATTTGCTTTTAAGCAATGAAAACCCCAGACAACTAAGACACCTACAATATATCTCACAATTCTCTACAAACCTATAACATATCAGTGGTCGAAACAATGTGGTAGCAGACAGACTGCCTAGAATTGAGGACATCGATTCACCTATTGTCGATTATGACTTGATAGCTGATGCACAAATTAATGATGATGAACTGCAAAAATTGAAATTACATTCCAAATCATTACATTTTAAAGAACACCAATTGCCATCAGGAAAGCTCTTGTATTGTGATATCTCTACTTCCAGTATCAGACCATTCATACCGAAAAATTTTCGAATGACAATATTTAATACAATTCACAGTTTAACTCATTCTGGAATTCGAACTACTGTAAAAGAAATAACTAAAAGATTCATTTGGCCAAATATAAAAAAAAGATGTTAAACAGTGGACTCAAACTTGCATCAACTGTCAGAAAAATAAAATAACTAAACATACAAAATCAGAATATTCACAATTTCAAGCACCAGATGAGAGATTTAGTGTCGTTCATATAGATTTAATTGGACCTTATTCACCTTCTAATGGATACACATACTGCTTGACGTGTATTGATCGGTTTACCTCTTGGATGGAAGTGGTACCGTTATCAAATATCACTGCAGAAAGTATAGCAAAAAGCTTTTTATGAGCATTGGATTACCCGATTTGCATTGTACCTACTTGTGTTATTACTGACAGAGGCACTCAATTTATTTCAGAACTATTTCGAAGTTTAGCTGCGCTATGTGGTGTTAAAGTAAACCATACGTCTTCTTACCATCCTCAGAGTAATGGAAAAGTTGAACGTCTTCACCGTACTTTGAAAACAGCTATTATATGTCATAACAACGTTCGTTGGACGGACACATTACCAACGGTTCTTATGGGTTTACGAGCTGCTCTACATGAGGACTGTAAGTATACAATAGCTGAAATGGTTTATGGCAAAACTATTAAATTACCAGGCGAATTCTTTGAAGAATCCAGATTGCCAATATCTGATGATAATTTTGTAAGCAATCTCCGAAAACAGATGGCCGACTTAAAACCATACAAATCCAAAAACAAATGTAAACAAAGATCTTCATTCCAAAAGATTTGTACACATGCTCACATGTGTTTTTGCAAATTGACAGAGTTAAAAAACCTTTAGAACCCCATATGAAGGACCCTATTTGGTATTGCAAAGATCCCCGAAAAACTTCCTTCTATCAATTAAAAATAAACAAGTTAATATTTCCGTGGATAGATTAAAACCGGCATATGTGTTACAACCTAATGAACTTCTGAATCCAACGTCATCAAATGATCATACATCTGTGCCGAGTGAGCAAACATTTATACCAAGTCAGCAAGTTGCACAATCAAACACAACAACACGTTGTGGAAGACAAGTAAAACTTCCTGTACGTTTCAATGACATTATTGACTTTTCTTCAAAATTATAATTCGTCCATGTCCATTTTAAAAATTAACTTGATTTATTGTATGTAAATGTTTATATGTAACTGTATTTGTACTTATTTTGTGCAATTTAAATTTGTATCAATGTGTATTTGTTGGCTATTATTTGTATAGATATATTAATTCTTCTACCATTTTTAAAGTAACGTAACTTTGTTACTGGTAGGGGAGTGATGTAGCGACACCTATTGATGGAAAATGGAATACAAATTGAACGACTTCTACTTTCACTGTTAAAAAAGGGAATTTTCCCGCTAGAATAAAAAACAGAACGTAGTTGGCGTTAGAAAAGAATAAAAATGGAATAAAGATGTAAATGTGAAAATTATTATCGTCTTTTATTTTGCCGTCTGGATTTTAATAACACTACGCAACCTTTAATAAAGCCACAGCTCCATCATTTCACACCGGAGTCTAACGTTGACAGTCAGCCGAGTGGACTGCTTGATGAACACTAAAAATGTTTCACATACTAATAGTGCAACAGCTTATTTATACACGTGTCTTTTGAAGGTTAGGGCTAACTAAAAAATATGCATTTTTGGTAGAGCCATCTATGTGTCAGCGTATGAACTTTTCAGACCACCTGTTAATTTTGTTCGTTTTGTAATTGTATAGCATTGTGTAATTTTAAATAATTTAATCATGTAAAAATTTTATGTTTGAAATAGCGAAGTACTCTTGCAATGCAAAAACAAAACAAAATAAAAGAATATATTGATTTTTCATGAAACAGAAACATTTTTCAAACGAAAAAATATTTAAAAATATTCCGAAATATTTATGAATTAACAATTCTCGGAAATTAATTTTTGCAACAAGAAAATATTTGGTAAAGTTTTAAGAATAAAATAAAAGTTATTAAAATACAAATGACTTCATCGTTTGGACTTTGAGCTGAGCGGACGTGTTTTTTTCCTCTCCCTCAATTCTGTTTGTTTTCTAATGTTTCACCTCATTGGTATGTGATTTTTTCCCCCTCTTATTCTGTCTTAATCTCTTTATTACCTTTCTCTATTTGATTTCTTTGGTTCTATGTTATTATTTTGTTGTATAAAATGAGTAGCTAAATTCTAGAATTCTTTTTTAGAACTTTTAGCTAAATTCTAGAATTCTTTTTTTTTTTCTTCTGTATTTTACTGTGTAGGCGCAGAATTGTTCGGGCTTTTTTAGCTACGAGCGTTTCTCACTGCCTTTACTCAGTAAAGTGCATATTTATTTTCTGTTTTAGTCAGTAGTTTTTTAAATATTTGGTTTTGTTTATTTTATTCTATTATGGCTGTTGTCGAGGGAGTTTCGCTCTCTTCAAACAGCACAACCATGTCTCTCTCCCCTGCTGACCAATCAACCAGTATGCTTAATTTGATTGACGTTAATACTAACCCGACAGCGTTTAACTTTATTCAAGAAATTGATCAACTTAATATTAGCATTAACAATTTTTCATCATTCATTGAGTGCGAAAAGCCTCAATGATCATCTGAACAACATTGAAAATTGCTTAAAAATTGAACCTCAAATACCTAATTTAGATCTTTTTATACAACTTACGCTTTCTAATATTACCAATAAAAACTTAAGGAAGCAAATGAGTCTCATCTTGCTGAAACTCAATGATTCAAACAACTCGGTAACTACTCCTACTAAAAAGAAAAACTTAAGGTCACACAAAAGGAAAGAAAAATTTAGCTAAATGGCCTAATACCAGTGATCCCACTGTTATCAAGTTATCTTCCAAATTTGCTTGCCTTAACCCCGATGAAAGTCTTGGTCCTAGTGATGCAAACAACATACCTCCTGCTAAAACTTGAAGACATTTTAAAAAATGTTGATAAATTACATCAGGACGAAAACAGTATGGACACAGATCTCACTAATGACCAGAATATTGCTTCTTCTTGTCCTGCACCCCATACTACTAAATATGTTCCTCCAATTATAATAGACAACATACAAAATTCTACTGAAATTCTTAAGAACTTCAACCAGATTACAAATTTAAAGATTGAAGGACGCCTTTCTGGAGGCAAATTAAAAGTTTTTCCAACCACACCTGATGACTACAGATCCATACGGAAGCAAATTGATCACCTGAAACTTAAAAGTCATACATTTGAATTTGCCCCAAGAAAAGCAACTTAAAGTTGTAATTCGCGGACTGCCTTCAGATCTCCCAATTGATGTCATCATGCAGGAACTCCAAATTCTCAACTTTCATCCTGAATTCATCACTCCACTTCGTAATCGTGCTGGTACCGGCAATCTACCTCTGTACCTAATAGTTCTACCAAAAATTGAACAAAACAAAAGAATTTTCGACCTATCCACCTTATATTACTTTAGGGTCAAAGTTGAACCACTCAGAAGAAAATCAGGACCCAGCCAATGCTATAAATGTCAAGAATTCTATCATCATAGCAAATTCTGTACAAGAGACCCTCGATGTCTCAAATGTGCTGGACCTCATGCCACCAAAGAATGCACCAAAAGGCCAGATGAAGCTCCCAAATGTGCCCTTTGCTCTGGAGAGCATACTGCAAATTTCTCAGGTTTTCCTAAAAACCCTGCTAATTTCACTCCTGCTCCTCCCCCGAAGGTCAACGCTTGGACGGAGAGACTTAAAAAACAAGCACAACAAATGAAGCCTGAGAACTCCAACCAATTGTCTCTTCCCGCTCATCAGAAGGCTTCTCCAACTCTTCCTCCTTCTTCAGATGACTTTCCAACTTTTCCTACCCAGACCTCTCACCATACTACTTCTTCCAATACTCTGCAGGCTTCCACGGAAACGCCTCCAATTCCACTCATTCTGCAACAATTAGTTGGGGTACTTTCAAATCTTTCTGTTTTAATAAATGCTCTTCAAAATCAACCAGTCAATAATATTCAATAGATCGACCAATAATTCTATCTTATGCGTGACATGGAACTCCAATAGTCTTAAAGGAAAAATTAATGAATTACAAAATTTTATATCTGAAAATAAACCTCATGTAATTGCTCTCCAAGAAACACATCTTCGGCCAGGCGATTCCTTCAAAATTCCAAATTATATCATATATCGCTCCGATCGTCTTACCCACAGAGGAGGAAGCACGGCTATCTGCATTCATAAAAATATTAATCATCATCAAATTCATTTTACTACAACCAGCTTTGAAAACTCTGCTATCGTTATTAATCTCAAGAATAACCTAAAAATTACTGTTGCTAGCATTTATCGCCCTCCAATTGGTAGATTCCTCACACAAGAACTTGATACAATAGCGAACTCCAATCAACAAGTACTTCTACTTGGTGACTTCAATTCCAAGCATCCTGCATGGAATAATGGACGCAGCAACATAAATGGTTCTATTCTCTTCGATTGGACAAATCTTAATGCATTCAATGTTATTGCTCCTAATGATCCCACATATTTCTGCCTTCACAGTCCTTGCAATAGTACTCTTGACATCGCACTTCTTAAAAATTTAAACGCCGGGCCTGCTTCTTCTATCAACGATCTTTCCAGTGATCATAACCCTGTGATAGTTGAAGTCTCTCATAATTCATTTACGCCCTTCCTCAATAGCATAATCACAACTACCAATTGGAATATTTTTACTAAAATTATCTCTCAAAGCATTCCTGGTAATCCAGTCATCTCCAATATTCAAGATATTGACAAAATAATTGATAAATTTAACTATGCTGTTACTTCTGCTATCAACCTTGCTAGCAAATCTAAAGAACTCAGTACACCCCACCAAAAACTTCCTACTGAAATCACATCTAAAATTGCGGAAAAAAACAGAATTCGTAAATTATGGCAAGATACCAGGTTTCCTCCGTTCAAGCAATCCGTCAACAAGCTTCAAAAAGAAATAAAGCAAATGATTCACAAATTAAAAAATGACAGATGGAATGAATTTTTATTAGGCCTAAATCCAGAAGATAATTTCTCTTCAAAATTAACAAACATTTTACAAAAAAATATCCCAAAATTCCTCCACTGGTTGGATCATGACTTTTCTTTCCTACTGCCTTCACATACCATTGAGTAGATGAACGCCTCGCGTTCAGGCACTCGACATCTTTTTCAACAATGATGATGATGAGTTATGACTCAGACTGTTGGAAATTGACTCCATGTGGATGTGGATGTTTGCAGATTTGTGTGATGATTTGTTTCGTTAACTGGTACCATGCTGCCTGGAAGTCTTAAGATTTTATCGGGAGAATAAATAAAAATATTATCCTTTTTATATATTTTTGTAGTGGTTCGTGAGTGATGAGTTTTTAAGCTATTTTTATTATCCCCCCCCGAAATGTGATAATATGAGATAAAGCAGCCAGTCTGCAAGTCGTGTGAACACGTGTTTACAGTTTGCACTTAATATTTTGTTTTTCTATAGTGCAGTGTTCCAGTAAGTTTTAAATCAAAATGACTCGGTATTCAAGAAAAAAAGGAAATCATGGCTATTCAGCTAAGCGAAAACAACTTAAAATGAAACGCAGGAATAAAGATTTAGATGAAATAGATAATGATTTAGAACCTAAAAACGCGGAACATTTATTAAATCAGCCATTAGATTTAGATGTAGCTGGCGGTGCTCAACACTATTGCCTTCATTGCGCGTAAGTAAACAGGACATTGAATTAATTCTGTGATAATTAGTTTTTGTTACTTTCTATAAATTTTTAGAACGTTATAATCTTGCTGTTAAATGTTATAACCCTGTTTGAAATTTTTTTAATCGATTGGTTTCATTTTCAAATTACAACTTTCAAATGTTGGCTTGAATTCTTTGCTTACTGTGATGTATTTTTTTTTTTATTTAAACGTGCTTACTTTTAACAAATTAGCCACACTTATTATTTGTTTGTTGTTATATTAATTCATTTATTAATTAATTTGTTATTGTTTACCATGTAAATAAGAAAATAAACTACCAACTCGCAGTTGAGGGACCCAGAAATTTGGCAACTTTTTTTTTTTTGGCATTAAATATGGTATATCCCCTGTCCTTTGATGTACTTCAAATTTTCAACTTCTTCTTTTGCATATGATAACCTTAGACATTGAAGGGTATAAAGGGTTTATATTCAGAGGTGTAATTTCAAATAGCAGTTCCTGTCATTTATTGCTTTTAAAAACTAGCTGCTACTTTCCTTTCTATAATCAAGGTTACATGAAATAAGTTCGTGCTAGTAAGAGGATTCTTTCTCCATTCTGATTTAGTTAATGTCAATATTGCTACTCTTTCGTATTTAGTGATACCATTTATAACATGTCTGAAATGATTTTTATTTTGTCAGAAGAATCCAGACATTATTTTAAAATTTTGATCGATGCATTTTGACATAGGTTTATTTATTATATAGGCAAGTTTGCTATATTTTTCGTTCTTAAATTCATTTTGTTTTTCTTTCAATGCACTCAGTACAGTGTGACAACTTGTTCATTTTAGCATTTTTCTTTCAATGGTTTGCTTGGAGTTACCAATGATCTTTTACGCTTAGGATTCTCAAAATGTATTAAATTTTCGTCACCACAATTCAATGAAGAAATTATTTCTTTTCTACCTATCGAGCAGCATTTCACAAGTGGTGTTTTGCATTTTCTGTTATCTTTCAAAAGTTCATGGGAAATCCATTTTCCCATCTTCTGGATCTTTCCTATGGCTTTCAAACATATGGAGATGGCTTCTTAACAGATTTAATTGATATGGGAATTGTTGTTGCACTTTATCTTCATATTCATCCAACAATGCTTGCAATTCACCAATCTTCAAACCTTTTGTGGCTTCCCACTTTCTTTGTTTTGCATTTCAAAATCGCTACTTTTAAATATTTTAAATCACTCAAAGCACTGTGATTTGATGGAGTGTGCTGACTGTTAGCTTCAACAAGTGATTGATGTAATTTTGTAGCACTTTCCTTCAAAGGTAACAGAAAATCAATGCTGCCCGCAAATTTTTTCCAGGCGAAAAAATTCAAGATGCTTAATGCTATTAACTATGTTGGGAATTGAACTCTTTGTTAGATGTCAAAAGCAAATAGTACAAATGATGCGACTTAACATTAACAGCTAGGTCCATCTAGGGGCAAATTCCGGTTTCATATTTACAGACATGGTATACTGATTTGGCATCAAATGAAGACTGCGAGGGATGGGATCACTATTATCTTTTATAACCTATAAAAAATAACCCCAAATTTTTTTGGGATACTTTTTGAACATTCTACACCTTATGAATTTAGTCATATTGATTGTTAACTTTGTAAGTCCTGTTCAAGCAGAAATTATATTTATAAATGACCAAAAGCCATCAAACATTTGTGTGGGTCTCTATCTCTGGATATTTGAAGAATCTTGACTGAAATTAATTTTTTTTTATAAAATAAGAAATATTCTTAAAATTTTTTTTTTATATTCTGTATATTTTTGGATCCTTTCAAATAATCTAAAAATTTTTATGTGATAAATACTCTCTAAACATTATGCTTATTGATCCCATTATGTACATTATGGGAAACTGTATATTACTAAACATTATGTATTATTGATCCCAAACTTTAAATACAGCTTATCTGTATTGTTTCGAATATTGGCAATATTATCTGATTGCTAGATTAAAATCCAGCCCTTAGATTTTAAATTGGAAAATTATATGTAACTTAAAATTTGTTATTTGAATTAAATTCTTTATTTTTTAACATAAATTTTTATTTTGCATTCACAAAAAAAAAAAAAATGATATAATTACTAGAATTAAAAATTAGCTAGAAGGCATAATTTTTTTTTTTGTTGGAACAAATAAGCTATTCTCAAAATTTTCTTGGCATTATTTTATAACTTATAATTTAGTGGTCATGTAAAATTGAACAGATATTAAAAAAAAAAAAAAAAAAAAAAAAAAAAAAAATTATATGCTCAACTCAATAATAAAAATAATTAATCTTACAAAAGTTTTAAATATATGTACTTTAAATCATTTTATTCCAATAATTAGTTGTATGATTATACAGAATTATTTTATTTTTTTATGTTCATATAAGAAAATTTATTAAAACATGAATTTAGTATCAAATTAATATAAAAAAGTAATGCTTTCATTTCATGTCAATTAATATTTTATAATAAAATTCTTATTAATAAATAATTTTATTTTAAATAAAATTATTTATTTATAAATGATGTCATTTTATTGTATTATTTGTTTTCCCATTTGGGGGTTTATTACTCAGAGTTTGTTTTGAATGTGTAATAACAGTATTTATATGACAATTCAGTATAAATTTAGGAAATATGACATGATAAATTTTAGTTTGTGAATAATTGTTTAAAATCAAGATATAATAACTAATTAAATTGAATCTAAAATCATGTATAATAAAAATATAATAGGCAAAAAAATGTGATTAATAGCTAATTAATGCAAAAAAACTTAAATGGGAAAAATAATACAGTAATATGTAATTTTTTTTCTAAAGAAAATTAAAGTTTTACAAAAATATTTTCTGTATTGAAAACAATCTCCCTATTAAAGAAATGAAATATTGAAAATAAATTAAATATATTATTTTTTTTACAGGAGATATTTTATTGATAACACTGCTTTACAAGGACATTTCAGAACAAAAGTTCATAAAAGGCGGTAAGTAATTTAATTTGATTTTGTAGCTTTTATGATTTCACTATTAATGAATTGCAAGATGTTATTAAGGAATCATTAAGAAAAAAAAAAAAATTTTTGTTTGCGTTTACATCAAATTTAAAAAAAAAAAAAAATCATAGTTTGGGCTTAATTATTTTAAAATTATGTAATTTTTAATGTAGCTCAATTTTAATATACATGAAAAATTAGTACACCTAATTCTGTTTTTGTATGTTAGATACGTTCCTGAAGAATACGTGTAAAAAAAATTTGTGTAAAAAACATATTGCATTTATGGAAAAATTGACAATTGATTGGAATTGACAATTGACAATTGATTGATTAAAAAATCAGCAAAAATATTACAAAGCAAAAATAATGTCAAGCGATCCGTAACTGCCTATGAGATTCTTCATTCTTCGCAGTAGAAGCCTACCCTTCCTAAACTCGCCAGTCTTTTTATACACCACTTTTGCTATGCAAGTGCTGTTTAGTATTCTTTTCTAAAAAAGACCACTTTCATCTGCAGATGCAGTTTCACCTTTAATTTTTATATTATGAGAAGCATGTCTTTTGAGAAAATCTGTCATTCATGAAAATTCATACTTTTTATTCGGATGAAGTGCCTAGTTACATTTCTTTAATCTGTTTATACATTCTTGATGGCATTTCCGTCTACTGGCACTCTTTAAATTTATCTTCTATCCACATTACCAGAGCTTTTTTCCATTTTCTCTTTGAGAATATCTCTTATGTACGATGATGATTTAGCATTTAACTTTGTTCTAGAACATACCAAATTTCTAATAGCAGCTTCATTTTTTTTGATAAATTTATGGTAGTTTCTTGTTAATTTAAAATTAATTAGTATATAGTTATAAACTAGATATATAGTTATAAGTGCCACTTTTGAGTACATTATGCCTTTTTGTAAATATGTGCAAAGAAAATAAAATTTTTGTTTTGTGTTGGGTTTCTTCAAATTTTGTAAGGTTATAAAACAATTTGATTTTCCAAAGCAAAGAATTTTCATTTATTATATTTACTCATTGAAGAAATGATGTAATAGAAAGCTTTGATAGAATTTATTGAGTTTCAAGCAAATTTAGCATTTAAACCGAAATGTAATGATAGTGCTTTGATGGATTTTTATAAATTTTACTTTTTCACCTTTTCAAAAATATCTATTGACATTTTTTTCCTGAGGATAAATACAAAAGTCAAATAAGAATAATGAATTAAAAATTCTATTTGATTATCCTAAATAATATCAAAGTCAATATTGATAATCTTGTAATTCTAATATAAGATTCACACTAAATTGTTACATTCATTAGTTATCTAAGAATTTTTTGTGGCTGAAGTTAGGAAATAAAATTTAACATTTACTTCATATAAATGATAAATCGTTTGAATGCCAGCATTTCTACTTATGATTAAATTATATTACCTACAAAGGCTCACTCACATATTCTTACTAATCAAAAATAATTTCTTTAAAATCTTTAGTTGCTCTATAATAATTAAAGATGGAATCATAAACTTGACTGATGGTTTTACAGCTAAATTTATGGTAATAAATATTCTTTCAGGCTGAAGGCTTTAGAAACGGAACCCTATACCATACAAGAAGCAGAAGCAGCTGGAGGCATTGGAAAATATGTACCACCTAAAAAACGAAAAATGGAAACACAAAAAAGCAAATAAATGTGTAATTATAGGTCGTTGATTTTTATTATTGTGTAATGTAGCTGAAGTACAAACTATTCTATCTTGATTTCATATTACAAAGGTTATATTATGTATAAAGTTATAGTAAAATGATCATAATTATATGGAACATAATAACATGAAAATAGGAAGGTTTATTTTAGCATTTCTTAATCATGGAGCCCAAGTGGAATACATGTATTTCCAAAGCAGTCTATTTCTTTTGTTATTATCATGCAGATAAAAACATAAATGTAAAAACTTTTTTAAAAGGACAGATTATTTGAGAACTAAATATCTATTAGTTCAGGCAGAGAATAAGATAAATGCATTTTCTTTTAATTACAAATAAAGAGGTAAAGGAGGGAGAATAACATCTTCTTTTATGAATTAAGAGAGCTTTAAGATTTTTTCCTCTTAAAGTAGCTACATTCATAATGCAACAACTTGAAAATATATTTGTTCCTCCTTTAATATTGCCAGGAAACATTTTCATTGTGTATTTTCAGTACAATTCTACACTTTAAAGATGCACTGTTTAATTTCTGTGGGTAGCTTACTAACAATTCACTGTTCAACAGAACTCTGTCAGGATGTTTCATCCACTTACAGAACTATCCATCAATTTTTATAGTTGACTTCTGGGTTAAATTTCTAACGCAAACATAAAGCCAGTTATCTCAAGTCGCAACATTTTATCCTTGAATATTCTTCCTTTGAATTTCTTTTGTCTTTCAGAAAAAGTCTCAACTATGAATGTAATTAAATAATGCATATAATATACTATTTTATATATATATATATAAATAAAGGAATATTTCATATATATAAATGCTTCTAAAATGATTTTATTTCTAATACATCATATAGTTAAAATTATATATGGATTTTTATATTTTGAGGGAAAATTATAACTTTATTTCAATATTTATATTCCCTAATCACAATTTTTTTTATATGTTTTTTTATTCAAAACTGCAATTATCAAAATTACAACTATCTTATAAAAGAAAATGGATGGGGAAGCTGAAGAACTTTTCCAAAGCAGATACAACAAATATACATTAATGGAAATTAAATTAAAAGTCTAATACATTTTGTTCTAATGTATTAGACTTTTAATACAATAGTTTTCAAAGTATTTTTTATTAAATGGTTAATAAAACATATTAGCTTTGATTGAATTTCTGACATTTTCATTAGTAAAAACTAATGAAAATTATTAATATTAAGAAAAATTGTTTTGTAACTCACATTTCACATAAGATTTTTCAAATATATTATTTCATTGAAAATTAAACGTTATCCTTTCTGATACCAAAGTGTATAATTTTAATATGATACAAATTAAATTTTAAAAATTTGTTAGATTAAAACATTGAGTTCAAATAATTTTTGTAAAGATAACACAAATAGAGAAAATAAATTATTAGGCATTAAAATAAGATTGGTGGTATAGTATAACATTTTTATTTAATTTATAAATCTATGACATTTATTAAGTAAATTTTATTCTCTTTCTACTTGCCAAAATTTTTTTCAATCCAAGAAAATATAGTAGTTCAAATACAATTATTTGCTTAAAAATTCTACTTTTACATCTTATCACAAAATTTAGTTTGTAAATATTAATCATATGGAGCAAAGTGCCTGTGTATTCAAACACCTAATGTAGTTTAAATCTTTCTTCAACCCTTTTCACTTGGCATATGAGAAAAAAAGTGTTTATGCTTCAATTAAATGATTTAACACACCAAGATCCTCAGTTCAGTGACAGCAAAGATTATTATCCAATTCTTGTTCGATCCCAGGATGTACAAACACAACGAACCTTTTCAAGATAATTCTTCGAATATGAATCTACCTTAACCAGTAAATATAGCAGCTTCCACTCAAGACAAAGGCTTCATTATAACCAAAAAACATATTGCTAGAAGTTCAACCAAGGTATCTCTAGTAAAGCATCCCATTCCCACTGAGAAAACAGCTTAGATACTATGCCAATACATATTTTACATTAACTTTTGGTGTCTAGTGATAAAAATTGAATCAAAGTAGGTATTTTCCTCCACAAGATACAAATCTAAATGCTATTGTGGAAAATAGCAGTTTTTTTTATTTCTCTACTCTGCTGATCTACAACCTCTCAATATGCACATTATTTCATGTATCTATAATATAATAGAAATAGTCAACTGCATAATGTGCAAAACCATCATTTTCGAGTTTTCTTCTATAACCCTTCTAACAACTTGAAAATATATTTGTTCCTCCTTTAATATTGCCAGGAAACATTTTCATTGTGTATTTTCAGTACAATTCTATACTTTAAGATGTACTGTTTAATTTCTGTGGGTAGCTTACTAACAATTCACTGTTCAGGCAAAACTCTGCCAAGATGATTCATCCACTTACAGAACTATCCACCAATTTTTATAGTTGACTTCTTGGTAAAATTTTAACGCAAACAATAAAGCCAGTTTAGTTAAAGCCAGCAACTTGCAGCATTTTATCCTTGAATATTCTTTCTAGAATCAATTAAAAAAACTATGAAAACTTAAATTTCTTAATCATGCAAACTAACTACTGGTACAAATGCTTACAAAACCTTTTCAAATATTTATGTGGCATTTCCAAATCATAATTTAAAATTCAACAGTAAATCTTTTTATTGAAAGAACAAAATTTGAATTTCTTTTGTCTTTCAGAAAAGTCTCAACTATAATTTTATATGAATGTAATTAAATAATGCATATAATATTCTATTTCATATATATATAAATAGAGGAAGAATATTTCATATATATGAAATATTCTTCCTCTGTGTAAATAATGCATGTGATATATTTAAAATTTAATATGAATCAGTAAATCAAATGAAAAATTAAATAAATTTATTATAATTAATATTACAAAATACACTTTTAACAATAGAAAAAAATATAATTATAGCTTCAAAATATATCTTTTGCTGTTGAATACAGAATCATCAAAATAGAATAGTTCTCTTATTGCTTCAGTATAATCAGCCCATGAAATGTTAATCTCTTTTCCCATTTCATCTACCATATCCATGATATCATCATATTCTACAGAAGAAATACCCGAATTTCTTATGAATACCTTATCTAAATTATTGTGTGTCTTGATAACTTCTTCAATAAACTCTGCACTTACAACTGTATTGCTGAAATTTAACAAAGTTAATTTCTTTGGGTAATGTAGAATAATATCTCTAATATCATCCGAGAAATGGCAGTAAACTACATGCAATTCTTGCAGATTTGGGCTTGAAGAAATAATAAAGGAAATTTGATCTTTATTCATTTCAAGAGAAACATTCTGCAGGTTAAACATTTTTAGATACTCAAAGCTAAGACCTGTATTGCTGCTGAAATCGAAGTTATCTACATCTTCAAAAGATGGATATTGTAAGCTAAGATTTTCTAAATTGGGACAACATCTAGCTAACAACTTTACTGATAAAGAAAATGATGTAAGTGATAAACTAGTTAATTGATTTCCCCTAACTTGCAGAAAGTTATCGATACAAAGCGGAGGATTAACTATTGTACTGCATTGCAAGCTAACGATTTTCAGCTTTTGGAAAGTTGAAATCAACTGCATTTGTGTCTCGGTCATTATTTCACTCACAAACAAATTTTGAATGTGGGGGCATGACACAGTACATGCATTCAAAATGGCAGTCAAATGATTTTCAGGCCTCATAGGATTATTCAAAATAACTAAATTACTCAAGTTAAACACCATAGAATTACTGATTCCTGAAGTGTCATTCAAACCCGTTGCTTCAAATATTGCTCTTGGAACATTATCAAAACGTAATGTTGTTAGTGAAGGTATATTTTTCAAGACCAGCGAGACTCCTTTGTAAGTCACAGATGTATGCTCAACATTAAGATATTCCAGTGGAGGTTGGCTGCTGCATAAAGTTTCCATTCCTTTATCTGTAACTCTGCTGCAGTTATATATATCTAAGCTCTTCAATTCAGTACAGTTTTTAGATATTATTACCATAGATTTGTCAGAAAAAATTGTATCATACAACTGCAAAACTTGAATCTTTGATAAATGTCTTAAGAAATTATCACAATTGAATTTTTTGATTACAGTCATTTCAAATGTGAGTATAACCTGAAAAAAAAATAATACTGTTAAAATTTGTGATTATCATAAATCTACAACCAGAATAAAATTTGAAAAAAATTTGCTTTTTCTAAAATGGTGAAGTTTTTTCCCTAAATAACTCAATAAGTTCTTTAATAATCAAAATTTGAAAATGGCATAAAATATTAAATAAATGCAATATAGTGAACTCTCTCCAATCTGACACTCGTATGTATATAGAGTCTCATAAGGGCATAAGGAAGAGGAATTTTGTAGATCATTACCACAATGATTCTCACTGATGAGAATAATGTACACAATACAAATCACAATAAACTATCAATTAACTTGCATCACTAATACCTATGTACATACATTAAGCTAAAGTATTAAGTAGCAGCAAATTAAAGAAAATTAAGATCAGAGTTTCAAAAATAAGAACTAACATAAGATGCAAAGTGGGAGAGGAGGGAGGGGATTCAAGTTTTAACTGGAAAGAACGACATCATTAAATCCCATGTTCATTGGACTAGTTGAGTCAGATTAGAGAGTCTACTGTAATACCTATTTAAATACTTTTTAAAAAATTAAATTTTAATATTGGACATTTTAATTTATTTTCTAATAATTATATTATTTTTAGTATTTCAAGAAAAATTACAATTTAAATTACTTTTAAAAAGTGAAATTTACTTTCTGACATAGATGTATCAAGAGAAATTTATAGAATAAATTCTAATATAACAAACTAAATAAGTTTTTAAGAACCTACAAGTTGATTAGATCATCAAGATAAAATGAAACAAGTACACTAGAACAATATTATGGTTATCAAATGAGTTTAACATGAATATAATTGCAGAAACTTCTGTCACTCACTTTGGAGATTTTTCTAATATAAAATCAACATTCAGTATGTAACATCATAGTTATATTCTAGTTAGAGTCTAAATATGTTTCTTATAACTTATCTTATTAACTTAAAATAAACAGTTGAAAATTAAAAAAATAACCTTTTAATTATAATATAATAATTGCAGCCAAGAAAAAAGATGATTTTATAGCTGCAAGATTTTTCTTATTTAAGAATTTTACTAAATCAAATAACCATAAATATTTTTATAATCATAATTCTAGATGTAATAAAATTTTTTTGACCAGGAATTTTCTGGTAACTAAGAAGATCCCTCTAATTTCAGGGCATATTTAGATATGCTATATATTTTTTTCCACGGTAATTTTCTTCTCATGAATTAAACAAAAACAAATTTAAAAAAAAAAAGTAATTGAAATATATAAATGCAAAAATCCAATCAATTATTACAGGAATTTAAATTATGTTCAAAAAATAATTTTATTAATTTCAACTAAACAAATAATTCCTATATTACAAAGCAGATGATTTATATGTTTTTGTGAATTACTGCAATTGAGGAATTATTTCGATTAAAAAAACCTGACTTTGAATTGCCTTTGGAAACTTGGCAACCAAGATTTTTTTCAGATAAACAGAATTACTTTTTAAATCCTAAGCACCCAAAAGAAATTGTCTTGATTACAAGCAATAAATTTTTGCTTTACACAAAAAAAATATATGTAGCCAAATTGTAAATTTCACCCAACTATTATTTTAGCAATTTTCTTAAAAGCACCAATCTGTGGCTTTAATCTGCAACTGCTATTTTATGCAGTAAAAAGAAATGGATTTAATATAAATCTGCAACATTTTATAACCCATGGAAGATTTGTGTCTATTTCACATGCAAATCTGGATATCACTACGAATTGAATGTCCCATTTCAGAAACTGTGCAGGAAACAGATCTTCCTTCACCTATACAATATTATAAAAAGAAAGTCAGGTCAACTTAATAGGTTGCGTTTTACCACTGCCCACGGAAATTGTAAAATTTTTGAGCATGTTTATTTCAAAGATGGAAAAGTATAGATGTATATTTTCGAACTGTCTTCCTGAATTCACAAAATGATATTTTTAGAATTAGTTCATTGCTTCAAATTTTTGATGCGAATAACTTTAAATTAATGGAACACAATAATCCCTGATCTACTCTAAATGCATTCTTTTGTGCTTATGAAATTCTATTTTTAGAAATTTTTTTGATACCAACAGTTTAAAAAAGTACCATATCATAAATTAAAAGTGCCAAAAATTGTATAGATGATATTTTTATAAAGACAGCAAAATAGAAATATTTTCCAAAGATATTATATAGAAATACAAACAAATATCACAGAAGTAAGTAAAAGGTGTATGTTTTCTTATGGTATATATTGTTTTCTGATTTGTGTGTATAGAATCACTTGAAAAATACAGTAAGCTTTAAATTTATAATTGTCAAAAAATCATCAATTAATATCACAATAAATATATCAGTGATATATCAAATCAATATAGTTTGATATATCAAATCAGTGAATAGAAATGTGTTGAGCAACACATTCTTAGGAATGAATTTTTATCAATATATTTTTTGGGGGATAGGAGCATTTTGAATACATTGAATGCCATAGTTGGTAATACATAAGTAAATGATTTTTTTAAAGACATAATCGGCGGATTACAGCCTAAAAATTTCAGAATGATCTTAAATGTTTTAAGCATTATATTCAAAACATTACAAATCATTTTTCAATTATTCGATTTAAATTCTAGAACTATTTTTAATGAAAAACTTCAGAAAGAAAATTACATACACTTCCAATCTCTTGCAATCTTTCTTCAATGGCTGATGAATCACAGTTAATAAGGTACCCTATGTTTAATTCATGGGTGTACCTATTTATCAGGAATTTCAAGTGTTCATTCTTCAGAAGCATGTAATCAAACATCAGTTTTAACAGTGGCTGACTGTAGAATTTTTCTATACAAAAGTTAAAAAAACATAATTAAATAACACATAAAATTCAATTAAAAAAATTTTTAAAAACATAAAAAGAATAAAGAAATATATATAAATAACACATAAAATTCATATTAAAAAAATTTTTAGAACCATAAAAAGAATAAAGGAATATATATATATATATATATAAGTTTTTATTATATACTTACTCCATTCTAAATTATATAAATAAAAGTTTTTTAAATGTTTTTCTCTTACAAATAATATAGTTTAAGTATTTTTTTTATTATTATTATTGCCATCTAATAATAATTTGAACTATTTGTGAACTGGTTATAAATCACTTTTATCATAAAGGATTGTTTCTACAAAGGTCTTTTCGAGAAGTAAATGGATTTTCATGAATTCCAATCTCATTTTGTACAGCTCTTTTTCTGACAATGCAATCAATACAAAAATTTTGTGATGATGATTTTAATTTTTTACATAGTTTACAATATCTAGACATACAATTATGTAGCTCACATTGTAATTTTAATGCTCATTCAAAATGAAGGTCCTTAACAAGAAAACAATTTTCTAATTTCTGCGAAGTTAAAGACCATCCCAAATTAATTAAGCATCTAGTATACCATGATTTTTGAAGAGTATTTATACAAGAATTTACTAAATAAGCCTATATAAACTTGTTTTTCCAATTAATTTTCAGATGACATAAAATAAAAAATCCATAAAAGTTATTTGCATAAAAATACTTTACATTATACAAATAAACATTTGTTATTGTAGCAAACTATGACCCTATTATGATGAGAAAAGTTGTGTTAATTGATGCAACTAGTTTGTTACATCAACTTGGACAAAAAGCCTTTCTACAGGTTTCGCAGTTTTCAAGAAACGAATGCAATTTATTTTTTCTCTCTCTCTGTTCAATTTCATTAAGTGATATTGTGAAAAGCATAAATTATTATGATATATTATACTATCAACATTTTAAAGGCTTTTTTTCTACAATTATTGTAAGCTCTATTTCCAGTAGAACAATTTCCATTGAAAATATATTTTGTAAATAGTACTCAAATTAAAATAATAATTCTTCAAATGATCTATTTGAAAATTAATAACACTTTTATTCTTACTATTCATTACCAAAATTGAATTATTCAAAAGCCTATATATATTTTTTTAGAGATTTTTAATTTTTTTATATTGAACAGATATGCACATCATAAAGGTGTCACCTGAAAGCACTGAAAATATTAAATAAAGAATGGATAAAAACAAATTTTTATTTATAATTATTTATTTCAACATATTCATTACTTCAGAAAAGAAAGAAATATCATTAAAAGAAATGACAAATGATTAAAGATTTAATTATTTCTCTCCATAATTATAACTTTAAGAGATTTGTAATTATTGATTTTACGTATTCATGTTATTGCATTTCACTTAATAAAACAGAATTTAAGAAAATATTTAATACCACATTAACAGCTGTATTTTTAAATACTCTGATATATTAAAGATATATGTATTCGGACATGAAAGCAATAAATAGTTCTAGAGATAGCTGTTGTAATTTTATTATTAATTTGTTATGGTGTGTCGCTCAAAAAATAATTTTTTTATTAATGTGACAAGGAATCAAAGCAAAATTAAAACTTACGCAAAACTTTAAATGTAGTTGGAAGTTCTTCATAATCTGAAAAATTAAATAATGAATAGAACCTGTCAAAATTAGAAGCTATGCATTTCAAACAGAAAGTTTGCAAATTTTCATTTTGATCAACTCTTATTATATTCATGATTAATACCCTGATTAATTGACATAAATATGTTGCTTTCACAACTACCGTAAGAAATAACGCCTAGAATATTTTTCCGTTACAAAAAATGAGTATGCCAAATGTAATAGAAGTCAATATGCCACGACAAAAATCCATTTATCTGTATGAGGTCTTGGATCGAACGAAGTTTGGATTTCAGTCTAAATTTGTTTTTGTTTGTTTGTTTCAGTGTCTTGCTGTCGCACTAGAATCCAATGTCTCGTCTTTCCTAAAGGAATTTTCCATTCGAAACTCGGATCTTCACGAGCAGTAACATATTAGGCTCTAGTGCAACATTCATAAACTGGAAACTAATTTATTAATATAAAATTACAATGAAAGTAAAATTGTTGTCCAAATGCAGACTGAAGTCATTTTGATCATAAATTAAAAACTGAAATGGCAGATATATAGAATTAAGTATTTCACAAAGTGCACCTTGGGAACTTGTTAACATATGCTTGCAATTTGTCTGGACGATTTCAAATGAGCTTCTTTAATCTATCTGTAGATACATCAAAGCTTAAAATTAGTGAAAAAAAAAAAGGTTAAAAACTTCTGGTTTGAATATATTGAGATAAGAGCAGTCTGGGTATACTAGGTTTGAACCCTCCTAAAAGCCATCGAATCTTTCCCTAGTCTACTAAAGTGTAACTAAGTTGAATCCATCGAAAATGTTTAAAAATTTAGTGCTTTATGGCTCTAGTTATCAAATAACAGCTAAGAAGGAAAATAAATGTCACTGAAGGTAAAAAGGATATTTTGTGAAGAGGTCGGGGCTTCCACCTTTATCATAAAAGTTGCTTTACAACAAAAAGAGATAAAATTTTCTGGCTTAGACAGATTGAGAAAGGATCAGTTGGTTAGGACTTCGCACCACTAATGGAACAATGGTTCTCAAACTTAAGTATGCCATCACTAGAAGGTCGCAATTCGACTTTTTGAGGAGTGCTATTCAAACTAAAATGACAGAGAGGAACATTAACGAAGTGAAATGATAGTCTCCTTACAAAGTGGTTAAGTGCTTGATGAAACAACCTTAGAAATAAATTCAATACTCAATTTAGAATTCTCTATCCTTTAATCAATAGAAATTCAGCTTTACCTCTTAATCTCAAAATTCTAATATATATCTCTTATCTTCGTCCAGTATTAGCTTATGCAAGCCCAGTTTGGGGTTGCTGCACGTACAAATTTTGAAATTATTCAAAGGCTTGAGAACAAAACTCTCAGAATATTAACGAATTCAGCCTGGTACTTTCGTAATGACGATATTAGACGAGCTCTCTTGATTCCAAGTTTAAGACAAATTGTTCACAAAATTTCTACTAAATTCTATAATGACATACGAAACATCAATAACCCTGTATTAAATGTCCTACAAAATGACGATTGTGATATTTCTTCCCGCAAACATAGCAAAAGACCTCGAACTGTTCTAAATATTTTAAATTAATTCCTTACAACTGACGAGATGAAAAAAGTTCGCTTTTCTCCTAAGTTATTTTTTTCTCCTAATTTGACCTTTGCTTATTCTGTTTTATTACATGCAACTGATTTCATCAACATCTACATTTTTGAAATTTTTGTTATTTTTAATTTTATAATTTTATTAAATAAATAATTCTTTTTTTTTTTTAAAAAAAAAAAGGGCATTTAATTATCTATTTTGCTTATTAACTCAAAGGGCATGAGACCACCGCTATGTTTCAACATTTTACAATGAAGTAGCTAGTGGACGCTACGCGGCCAAGGGACTATTAATCTACAATAAGAGTACTTGATGAAGTTGAGAGAGATGCAGTCCCTCAAATGAAAATAAAAGAACCGGACCCTGTTGGAAATTTGACCTAAACCCGATTCAGCCAGGTGGCAGGATGAATCGATTCACATTTTATGGTTTCATTGTAATATTCGTATCCCTCAATTCCGAGTGTGTTTACATATCAAAACCTTTGTGCAAAAACTTTTGAGCATTGCTTTACTGCAGTTGAATGTGCGCGATGAAATTCAAATTGAAAATGATTCTATTCAGCATGTCAGATACTAATTTTTTTGAGCAGTAAAGGGTGCGCAATACGACTGAATAGATAAAGTGAAAAATATTTCAATTGAGGATGCTGTAAATTTATTGTTTTGAGAAGTAGGGTGTGCCGGCAAGACTAAACCAATAAAGTGATAATTGTTTCAACTGATCATTGTTCAACGGTCATACAGTTTTAGCCTCAACAGAATCCCAACATTCTTTTGGGCTAAAAGGGGTCCGAGCATTTAGATTCCTTTTTTTCACTGATCTCTTTGCACGCGCTGGTCATATTTTTTCCATTTCTCAGGTTCTTTCGAAGGCATAGCTCCTTCTGGTTTGAATACTGGTCCCCGAGCCGTTTCTTTCGGTTCTTTTTCCACGTAACAGTGAATATGTTCTCAACCAGTATCATTCTACTCAAGATATGGTCTAGTTACCCAGTATGCATAGTAATGCACCTTGTAGAATATCCAGATGCTTTATCGTTTTCCAACTTGATGAAAGTATGAAGAATTTATGATGTTTTCACGTTCTGCAACTGGCTTTTATACACCACCGTGACGGAAATCCTAACGGGAGCATGCGTAGTGTTCAACTTTCGATTGTTTTTTTTATTAATGAATATTCCTTCGAATAAAAAAAAATAGGAGATTTAAAAATTAGAAGTTGATCATTATCATTAATTAAAAATGGGATAAGATCGATTTTGTTATTTTTTTTGAAATAGGGAAATTTTTTTTCTTCCCTTATGCTTACTTTTTTTCCCACTCGGCGAAGATTCGTATCTTACCTATATTTTCATGTGCCTCTCTTTATCACAGCAATAAAGATTTTAAAGTTGAAGGTGTTCGAATTATGCCCAACACCCTAGCAATTATTTATTAATCAAAATGGAAATAACGAGCATTTGATGCTGAACGATAACATTAAAATAAATTGCCATTAGTTATTAGCAATATAAATTACATTTTAAAAGACAAAAATTGAAAATTCCTGCTACAGTTAACTAATTATCATACGACATTTTAAAGTCAAAAACTTATTATAAAAAAGGAGACGAACAGAAGTGCGCATGTCAATAATTCTAAAGCATTAGCTGGTGCTGCCATCTGTTGGAAACATGAAAAACAATTTTAAAGCAATTAATATTTTTCTTTCTATTGATCAGTAACAGAGACATGATGCGAAATAATTTGATGTAAATAAACAAACCGCCATCCAGAATAAAACGCTTGAAGATGTAAAATTTCAAAAGTACTTTCACTTGGTAAGTTTCAAATTTTATTCTATTCTCCTATGAAATAAATTAAAATGTTGGAAAGTAAGAAAAATGTTACGAATGCCAATGGTTAAATCTTTCGTCTTAAAAGTGTATTTGAAGTGAAGTTTTCATGATCACGTTAATAGAAACAGAATACTTAAACGTTTTCTGTTATTTTAGGAGTATGGTCGTTTGAGAATGTCGTAGAGGTTTAGTTTAAGTTATTATAAAGATTATATTAGAGTATGTTCAAGTTTGAAAGTAAACAAAAACAATTAATTTGGAAAGAGAAAGGTTCCATCAAATATAATGTATAACATGAGCATTTCATTCTATTCTAACTGTAAATTAGGAATTCTAAATTTAGATTTATATTTAGTTGGGAGTTTTATTAAAAGCAAATTTATTATTTGTGAAAAAAAATTAAATTGATAATGACTGTAATAATTTTGTCTTTAAATGCAAATGCATTTATACTTAAAAGTTTTAAATTTAATATTGAACAGCTTCTTTTACTTCTTAGAATCTTTTTAAAAGAGTTTAGGTACAGTTAAAGTAAACTTTAAACACTAAATTTACATTGTTACTTTACAAATTCGTAATCATTTTGTATTTTTATTTAAGTTTAATATTTTTAATTTTTATTATCATTCAGAATATTTTACAATTAATAATTGTTGCCATACAATTATTGTTACATCAAAAATATTAATTCCTTCGAATTTATTTTTGCTGTAATTGTTATGACTTTTTTTTTGTTCTTTTTTTTTTATAATTTATTTTCTAAATACGTAATATAACATTACAGAAAATTAAATAAAAGATAAAATATCAAAATTGATTTTAATTGTTCAGTAGAAAAAAAAATAATGAATTAAATAAAATAATATTTATTTTAATTTATTATTTTAAAAATTAAATAATAAATAAAAATTAATAACAATTATTTTAAAAAATAATAAGTATTATTTTATTAAAACTGTAATAACATAATTTATTTTATTAATTATTAAAAAGGGTTGAAAGAAATATGTATTGTATTAGTATTTCTGTGTATAGAAGCAACACATATGACGTTATTTATTAGTGGTGACCATTGCAGAATCAGATATGTATTTTGTTATACACTGATATACATACCGAATATAAAGTATTTGAAATATCTTTACTTTTCCAAACTTTCAATTCTTTGAAATAAATTTTAAGTATCTAATTTTGTAAAACATTTCATTTGAAATAAAAGTTATTTTAACTTCTGACAATTTGATAATGGGGAAAAAAACGATGTAAAAACAATTTTTTTTTAAAGAATTATTAATTACATGATTTTATTTTGCACCCTTTAATTTAAGCATTTTAATTATCATTAAGTATATAAGTATATTATTAAGTACAACTATATACATATATATATTCTGTATCTTTCAAAATATCCCTCAGAATATTAATCGAATGTAATATTTTTTAAAATTAATATTTTTTTCTATTTGTTATGTAACAAGAAATATTAAATTTTAAATAATTTTAATTTCTTTTACTTATCAAGACATAGTAAATTGTCATCTGAAGTCTTTTGAGCTAAAAGTGAATCAAATATTTAACGAAACTTTTAAACTTCTGTTTCGAAGCTAACGAACAAAATAAATATATTTTATATTTATTTTTTCCCACAAAATTAAAAACCACGTTTCTCAACGAGTAAAATTTATTGCTATCAAATACCTGGAATTTTGATCTAATACTACAAAGTCAGATATTACATAGCAGCATTACCGAAGAAGCTAATAAAGCAAATGATGCCTGTTCACCTTTTTGCCACCACATTTTGAATGAAACACTAAGACAAGCTATTCTGGAATTGAAAACATTATGGCAACATCTATCCTTTTTGGTTTTAAACAGTGTGATGAAATAATCGAAATCATGTTGTCATCTGCCAGTGACTTAGTAATACAATTTCTAGATACAGCATACAATGATTCTTCTTATTAATTTATAACATGGAACTTGAGCCTGATGTCCATGTGGTGGCGCTCGATATTACAGGTTTCAGGTTCGAGTCCCGGCGGTGCCATGGTTATTTATAGTGGTTCGGAATCCACTTTAAACTGTAGGTCCCGGTCTAATAGGATCGTAGAGCTTTGTGGGAGTAGTGTTACTCGCGTCCGTAGCATATTTTTGAGCTATGTGTGCCTCTGGATAGTGCTAAATGAGTATCGTCGGTGCAGGTTTTTTTTTATGGCATAAAGATAACTAACTGTCTCTGTATTGCTAGCTGCATTAGAACAACAACAATTTATAGTGGGCTATTGTAGAGCTTTTTGTGTCATCTCATAAATTCAAGAACAACTAAACCTAGAACTGTTGTCAATCTGCCTTTACAGTACATCATCTGTAAAAGCTGGATTCACCAGATACTGAGATTGCACGTTGTAGGATTCCAACCAATCAGAAACCTGAATGTGCAGAAGATCAATTTCTGATTGGTTGGCGTCCTGTGACATGCGATCTTAATATCTGGTGGAATTTCTAATTTAACATATATATGAATATGACGTGGATAAAAAATAAATGTAATTTATATATAAAATAAATTTTTCTACTTTTTAGTAGATATACGTGAATGAATTTTAACTATATACACAAGTAATAAATTGAACAGAATAAATAAATGCGTTAATACATTTAGCTCTGGAAATTACGTAACTATACTGTATAAACAGGAGGACAAAAAATATAAAAAGATATAAAAATTTATGCCCGCTCACATTTTTTTCAAAATTACATTATCACACAACAACGTTCAATACAGTGTTATTTTAACATGGAATGAAAAATTTCCTCTACAGCATTTTCTATTTTGTGAGGTGCCGATATCTTTTGGAAGTCGCCACCTCAACTTTTTCAGATAACTATCCAATAGATAGTAATTATCAATATTGCTAAATATTAATAGTAAGTAAAATGATTCAATTTTATTCAGGTCATGGGAACTTTGGTGAATGTGTTTTTAGATTCCATGTCAAATCAAGTAATTTGTGTATAGTTTGACTACCGATTGTGTGGACAATTGGCAAGTGTCCAAGTTGGATGGATTCAAACAGAACGGCGTAATAAGATGAAAAAGGAAATTTTGGTGGGGGTTTCAGTTACAATAAAAATTTTTGATTTTTAATCAATAAAATTTTGAATTATATAAAAAATAGACGAAAAAAATTCCATAAAAGTAATCAAATATGCTTATTTTGAAATAATTTAGAATAATAATCATTATCATCAGTGGCGCAACAGCCCCATAGGGGAGGCAATGCCATATGTCTACAGGCAGATTTCTGGACAGAAGATACTTTCTTTTTTACGGGGTAGGGCTGTCAGCACTACGTCCAACGCTCTACAACCATATTAGATCGAGACCTACGGTTTAAAGTAAATTTCGAATTACAAACATCCATAGCACCGCCGGGACTCGAACACGAAACGCCTGTGGCACCGAGAGCTAGAGCACTAGTCACTCGGCCATTAAGCCCCAATTTAGGATGATACCATTGTAAAGTATAGCTGATAGAGTCACTGAGAGAAATAAATACATGAAACAAAAATTATTAGAAGAAAAATTGTAATCGGCCGTGCCGATGTACAAGTTACCCATAAAATTTAGAATTTAATATAAGAATGAAACACATAAAAGCAATTTAAACAAACAAAGAAAGAAAAAGTATCCATAAATCATACTCAGGTAATGCATTATGTTCATCAGTTATCGTTCAAAATTGAAAATAAATAAAAAATAAAAAAAAAAATAAATAAAACTTTAGAATTCCATATGATTTTTATAAAAAAACACTCAAAAGAAATTTAAAAAAAAAAAAAATAAAACTTTAGAATTCAAACGATTTTATAAAAAACACTCAAAAGAAATTTAAAAACAAATAAATACAAAAATTGGAATTCCAAACGATTTTATAAAAACGCTTAAAAAATTTAAAAATAAAAAAAAAAAAAATAAAACTTTAGAATTCCAAACAAACGATTTTATAAAAAAACACTCAAAAAAAATTTAAAAATAAGAAAATAAAAAAATTAGAATTCCAAACGATTTTATAAAAACACTCAAAAGAAATTTAAAAATAAAAAAAATTAAAACTTTGGAATTCCAAACTATTTTATAAAAAAACACACAAAGAAAAATTTAAAAATAAATAAATAAAAAAATTAAATTCCAAACGATTTTATAAAAAAACACCAAAAGAAATTTAAAAAAAAAAAAATTAATAAAAACTATAGTATTTCGAGCGATTTTATAAAAACAGCGCGTGAAAGAATTAAAAAAAAAAAAATAATAAATAAAATAAAAACTATAGAATTCCAAAAAGGTTTTAAAAAAATAAATAAATAAATAAATAAAAATCTAGAATTCCAAACGATTTTATGAAAAAGCATGTGAAAAAAAAAATTGAAATAAACCAATATGAATAACTTGTAAAAAGTGGTCAAGGAAACGAGAAACTGATCAGGAACATGTAAAACCTCGCTCCTCCAAACAATATCCGTAATTTTATGGGTAATAACTATAAAATCTTTTTCTTTCCGCGTTTTTCTGATTAGCATGTCTAGCAAACGATGTATAACACGTTTCCGCTTTTAAGAAAGATTTGTACCTTTCCATATATTCGCTGGTCGAATTGTCGTTGTATTGTTGGAAAGAGGCAAAATGTGGAACATTTATTTTAAAACGGAAACAATAGGAAGATATTCAAGCAAAATATTCGAATTCTAAAAAGAAACATTACTTTTTGTTACTCTTGTCATTTGTGGAAACAAAACCCTCCATGTAGCTTTTGTTGAAATTGTGAATTCATATCAGTTTGATTAATTATGTACCTCTGTACTTAATTTTCTTAGAACATTATAATATAGTTGGGTTTTTTTTACCTGTAGACTCATATTTTATTATTTATTTTCTCTAAACTTTTTTTATGTTTTAGCTTTATATGCCATGTATATATTGTTTTTCTTTTAATTTTATTTACTTACTTTTCTGAATTTTCCCCGTGTATTGTTGTATGGCGCATACATATTTTCGAATATTACTTATTTAGCACGAGAAATTATCCACATGCATAGAGTATCGATAGCATATAAAGTACATAAGTATATATAAAGTATCATAGATAAAGTACAAATTATTACTCTATGAAAGGAACGTTATTTTATGTCTCTTTCATAGAGTAATAATTTGTACTTTATAGAAGAGAAATGCTTACATAATCAATTCCTTTTAACGGTTGCTAGGATAAAGTTTATGAATCTTTCTGTCAACATAAATTCTCTTTTTAGGTGAAAATTGGTACATTTCCCTATGAATTCCCTCGATTCAAAAGCGAATTTGTGGATTGCATATTAGGTTTTCGGAACGAGGTACTTATTTTTCAAACCTAACCATCAGGTCGAACCGTAAGGCACTGCAAATGCCGGGTATGGACACGTTAAATTTACATGTCAAACTTTATCTAGGATAAAGAACTTTTGTCTAGGCTTTGTCGGGACTTACGGTTTAAAGTGGATTCCGAACCACTACAAACATCCATGGCACCGCCGGGACTCGAACTAGAAATCTGTGACACCGAGCGTCAGTCACACGGCCATCAGGCCCCGTCTTGTATTTCTAAAATAGAATAAATAAATAAAAAATACAATGGAGAATTTCCATAATAAAATATACTTTTTCTAAAGGGGATTTTTTTTTCTAATGCAGCTGGCAAACTCGTAGACAGCTGTCTTCGATGCCTTAAGGCAAGCGCTGCACAGACGTTACTCACTTTGCATTAACAAGGGTGCGCGTGTAACTTAAAGATAAGCTACGGACGTGGAGTAACAATGCCCCCGCAACGCTCTACGATCCTGTTAGCCAGACCGGGGCCTACGGTTTAAAGTGGATTCCGAACCACTACAAACACCCATGGCACCACTGGGACTCGAACCCGAAACCTGTGGTACTGATGGCCAGAGCGCTAGCCACTGACCACTCAGGCCCCACCTTTCTAAAGGGAGAAAAATTGTATTAAAAAAAAACAAAATTAACCAAATAAAATAATTTGTTTGCCAAAATTAGAAAAAAAAAAAAATGTGACTAAATACGCTGTGTGTTAAATAGTAATTACTTATAATTTATATCTTATATAATTTATACGTTTTTTTTTAAATCAATTTTATTGCTAAGAATGATTGCCACATTTATGATATTGTCACTGTGATTTTTTTAACACAAAGACTTTTTCACGTTCACATTTATCACAGCGATTTAAAAAATTTTTTTTTCTTACTCTAGCTCTGGCCAAGCTTAACACAAAAGTACGTACTTCAATGTTATAAAATTAGAAAGAAACAAAACACATTAATTAAAATACCCAATTTAAAAAAAAATATTTTTTTAATTATTTATATTCATTCAGGTATGTAATTTCTATTCTCTCTCTCTCTCTTCTTTTTTTTTTTTTTTTTGGGATAATTAATCAATATCGACTACAGAAGAGACTGTTGTAGTCGGTATTGATATTTTGCACCTGTTCCTGATCGTTATTGATTAAATTCGGGGAATTTTTTTTTCTCCTCAAAAAAATGAATTCTACCTCTCCTCCGTTAATGCCAGAAAGTTAATGAATGAGCCATTTTTGTGCATTATGTTAATATACTTCCCTCCAGTAAAGTAATTTCCTTTTGCCTGCCTAGAAAATTTAATAATTAAACTTTCCCAAAGTTTGGGTAAACATTCATTAGCAAGTAAATGTTTTTCATAATATAAACAATTTTCTGTATGTAAAACAGTATTTTTCTAAAGAAAACTAATCGCTTAATTATTTTAACTAACTAGACATTGGAAAAACATGGGGAAGTGATGTATTTAACATCTGGTTAATTTATAGATACGTAAATAACTTTTCAATTTTAGTAAATTAACCATAATTATTACTATTAACAAGAGAGCTGTTTATAAAAATTAAAATTGAATTTTTTTAAATAGTTTTTATACTTTTTTTTTGAAATTCTGATACTTGATATTATATTAATATAATACATTAATTTATTTAATTAATTTAATACTGTAACCATGCTTCCTATAACACACTGCAAGATTGCCCCCTGTGACTTTCAGGGAAATGGCCAAGCAGCCTCGAGATTCTCACCCCGAAGAAATACAGCGTAACCTGTGCTTCCTGCTGAGAAACAATTAGCTTATGGTTTCTCATCCCGAGAGGAAATATATTTAATGTAATCCTGCGTATTAGTTAGCCTACAGGCTTTCACAGAGAAGAAATATATTTCTCTCATCCTGCGCGTAGCCGGTATCCGGGTTTTCGACTCAGAAGTGGAGCCCTTCCTCGAATCTATAATTATATGTCTTTTAATGTGTTAAATATTGCATGCTACAAATTGTATGTGTGTGGTGTTTGTGCGTTTGTAAATAAAGCTGTGAGTTCTCCAACCTGGGTCTCAAGTATCGCAAACCCAACCACACCCAGTTACAATCTGGTTTTGCTCAATCTGCACACTACAAGTTTACGTTTTAAATAATTAATAAGCCTTTAATATTTGGCCTTTTAGTATTAGGTTCGATTTTTGTTGGGTCGTAGAGCTGTAAAGCAGTATCGGGATATTCTCCAGAGAGATTTGGTTTGGTTTGTCGCTCTACGGTCATGTTATGCATACTTTAGGCTAAGTAGACCGGGGCCTACAGTTTAACGTGGATTCCGAACCACTAACAAACTTGAAATTTGAGTATCTGCTGCATCCACACTATTAATATCCTATGACACTTATTAACCCACTTTTATCTTCTATGACTACCATTCTTTAAACATTTGGAAATCATTTTTAAAGAATAAACGCTATATTTTTTTCGTCAGTCACTGAAAACAACTCACTTCAGACAAATCGCTCACTGTCAAAAACAGCCTTTACTGTATTTATTGACTCTTAAATCAACGGTGTTTTTTTTTTTAAACTGGCATAGAAATGCTTTGTAATCGATGGCAAGAGTGCATTGATGTTGACGGAGACTATTTTTTTAGTATTAAATTCAGATAGTAGAGAGTTTTTGCATACCGTATTTTGGACGTCCGTTATTTTTTCTCCCTAGCGCGCCTGCTCATAGGAAACATATTACAGATACGCATGCGCAATTTCCTATGAGCATGCGCGCTAGGGAGAAAAAAAATACCGTATTTTTAAAGTACGGTATGCAAAAACTCTCTAATTTGTGTTTGTGACCTTTTAAAAATAGTGTACTCAAACGTTTATTTCATATGGAATAGTCCAATATTAGAGAGTTTTTGCATACCGCATTTTAGACGTCCGTTATTTTTTTCTCCTAGCGCATGCTCATAAGAAACTGCGCATGCGTATCTGTAATAATGTTTCCTATGAGCATGCTTGCTAGGGAGAAAAAAAATAACGGACGTCCAAAAATACGGTATGCAAAAACTCTCTAATATTGAGTAAAAACTACATATGATTTGTTGAGGCAACTTTTAAAAATGAAACATATTTAAGGCTTAAGATCATAAATATCGTAAAGATAAAAAAAAGAAAATTACGTAGGCAGGAATTCTGCCTCCATTCTGAATATCATTGATAAAGATTCTGATCTTCTAGGCAGTAATTAATTAGGAAATATTAGATAAATAAATTTACTTTACTGTAGAAATTGGACTGAGAAATTTAATACATTTTTTTTTATTCAACATCGATTGGTCACTTTTTTTACATGTATTCCATGAATTCTCCCATTGATGGGAAAAGATTACCTTTCGGAAGACTTTTTAGTGAAAATCGCCCCCATTTGCCGGGTCGTATGAGAGAATAACCCTGAAATTCTCAATACAGCGTACAAATCCGGAAATTTTCAATAACAGCCTAACCGTTGATTCTAGATACCTTATGCGTGTTCGCTATCGCAAGCGAATGTTTTTGTTTTTCAAAGCAGTGACTGCAATGTCCGCCACCAAGTGGATTCGAACCGGGATGCCTCTCGAATGTTAACAGCGCATGTTATCACGGCAATTTTTTCATATGTCGATTTCCTTGGGTTGTGTATTTCCTGTTGTGTGAGTTCGCTTAATTTTTAACCTACTTAATAAATTTAATTAATTTTTAACCTACTTAATAACTTAATTAATTTTAGCCTACTTATCGGGTTCCGCTTAATTTTTGTTCCTACTTTTATTTTTTCTTCTATGAGAAGAAGGATTCTTTTTTATGAAACAGAGAACGATGTATTAAATTGAGATATGGTTATTTGTTTACAGTATAATATTTAGCGGAAATTAAAATAAAATCAAGAATATATTCCTTTTTATTTTCAGTCTGTATCTATTATAGAGATTGATCGAGTTCCATTTATTTTTTAACCTACTTAATTAATTAATTAATTAATTTTTAACCTACTTATCGAGTTCCACTTAATTTTGTTCGTACTTTTATTTATTTTTCAATTCCTTCTATTAGCTCACACTCTCCGTATATATATCTTGTTCAAATTTTCAATCGTTCATAAAATACTTTTTTATTCATCCACTCAAGTTCAAATACATTTTTTTGAACTTATATAGTGGATAACACTTGACCCCTATGACTACAGTTTTCAAATATTAATTCAGTAATTAAATTTAGTTGATTAATTTTATTTTTTAGATTTAAGTTGCATGTATCTACCAATAGATGGCGCCAGATAAACTTAAAAATGAATGAAAATTATTTATAAAGGACTTTCTGCAATATAGTGGAAAAAAAGTAGGAATTGACTTAAAAAATATTTTTATATTACTTGTTTATTAAGAGAAAAGAATTATTTTTTTAACGAAACAGAAATGTATTAAATTGAGATATGATTTATTTATTTGTTTAAATATTTAGCGGAAATTAAATAAAACAAGAACGTTTTAATCAAGAGTATACGTTTTTATTAGCTTCAGTCTTTATTTATATATTATAGAGATTGATCGAGTTCCACTTAATTCTTAACCTACTTAATTTAATTAATCAATTTATTTTAATTAACTTATTAATTTTTAACCTACTTATCGAGTTCCACTTAATTCTTAACATTCCTACTTTTATTTTTCATTAAGAAAGCAGAATTCTTTTAATACGCTTTTATTATTTTCACCTATATGTTTGTAACTGACTCTTTGGGCTCGATTTTGCCCTACTTTAAGCGATCAGATTTAATTTAAACATTGTAGACTTATCAAGGACTGACGACAATAAAATATTTTGACTTTATTATCTCATCATGATTAGGATCGCCAGGTTTAGTGATTTTATTTTTAACTTATGAAGAGCAATTTAACCCATGTAGAATGAAAGTATTCAGTAAAGACATTAGAACCTACGTGGGACAGCAGCACAACAGATAAAGCGCCTGACTACGGATCAGAAGATTCCCTGTTCGAATCCTGGCTGGCTCGACATATTCGCATTTAGCCTTAGTTTCACTCACAATTAAACTATTGTAAGAACTATCGACCCAGTTCTCCGTACCGGGACCTCATTTAAATATTATAGTTTAAAAATACGGTTTTAGAGTTAATCAAACTAAAAAATTATAGTTTAAAAGCACCCTTTTAGAGTTAATCAAACTAAAAATTATAGTTTAAAAAAATAAAAAACGCGCTTTTTAGATTTAATCAAACTAAAAGTAAAAAATAATTGTTAACATAAGAATAAAATGAATGTCACTGTTCTAAAAAGCGTGGGGTGCTTTTGTATGACATTTTAAACTAACTCTGCATTTCGGAATGAAACTAGTGAAAAATTATAACGATTGATATCGAGCACCCCACGCTTTAGAACAGTGACATTCATTTTCTCGTCAGTCATTTTATTCTTATGTTAACAATTATTTTTTACTTTTTAGTTGATTAACTCTAAAAGCATGTTTTTTAGAGTTTTTAAACTATAATTTATTTACGAATTAGAGAACATTGTATCCAATTGATTATTTGTTTACAGTAAAAATATTTAGCTGAAAATTGAAATAAACCAATAACATTTTTAATCAAAAATATATTTTTGTAATAGCTTCAGAAATTATCCGTATTCAGATCCGTTACAGAGATTGATCGAGTTCCACTTAATTTTTAACCTACTTAACTAAATTAATCAATTTAATTAATTAACTTAATCAATTAATTTTTAACCTACTTATCGAGTTTCACTTAATTCTTAACACTCAATTTTGTTCCTACTTTTATTTTTTTTTTATCAAGAGAAAGAAGAATTCTTTTTTACGAAATAGAGAACTTTTTGTATTAAATTGATTATTTGTTTACAGCAAAAATTATTTAGCGGAAATTAAAATAAAGAAGAATATTTTAATCAAGAATATATTTTTATTAGCTACGTTAATATTGAAATTTCGATCTTTTTACTAAAGCATAGCAACAGATGAAAATTATTGGCAAACATCTTCACAATTCGAAATTCATTATGCTAACAGAAAAAGGTTCTCTTTACTGCCAAAACTTGGAAGTTTTTCCAAAAAAAAGAACAGTTTTTATTTCGATTTCCATCTAAACCATAACAAGACTGATCACCGCCATGCTTATTTTGTTTTGAGCCATAATAACTGGCTTGGAAGATTTCAATAACACTTAATTGATACTCGTGAAACTTTTTTTTTTTTTTTTTTTTACCAATTAAATTTCAACTTGTAGACAGTCAGATAATTATTTTTATTTCTAAATAAAAATAAAAACAAAATTTACCTGATAATTTTTAGGATAATGAATGGCTAACTTGGAAAAAAGAAACACCCCTTTTCCATGATTTATTACTTCGGATTTGATTAAAGGTTGGTAGACATCATTAGTTGATGGATGAAAATTTTCAAATTTGCTTAAAATTCAAGCTTAATGGCAATTTAAATTGCGTCTCGTGTCATGCGATTTTTAATGATGAGGGCAATTTGAATGACACGGAATTTAACTTCTGCTGTTTTTAATTTATTTTACAGTTAGCATTTGGATTCCATCCAAACATTTGATGAATTGTCAATAGCAATATATACCAATTCGGAGGGTTCTGATGGCCAAGTCTAGCGCTCTGGCGATCGGTGTTGCAGGTTTCAAGTTCGAGTCCCGGAGGCGTCATGGATGTTTGTAGCAATTCGAAATCTACCTTAAGCAGCAGGTCCCAGGATAATATGTTTACTAACTACTACGCCACACTACATCACATCACTGTACCTAGAGCTGAGTTGCCCTTTGTAGTTCGGGAATGATGCGAGTGAGAGAAGTCTGATTGGGCTCTGTGAACGTCCTGCGATCTTATGGGACCAAAATCTACGGCTTAAAGTGGATTCCGAACCACTACAAACATCCATGGTACCGCCAAGATTCGAACCCGAAACCTGTGGCACCGAGCACTAGCCACTCGGCCCTCAGGCCCTAGCCTAATATGATTGTAAAACGTTGTTCGTTAGGGTTGGCAACCCTACCCCGAAAAAGAAAACATCCCCTGTCTCGAAATCATGTCAGTAGGCAGACGGATTTGGACCACCATGGGGTTGCTTTGTCATTGAAAAGAAGAATATACCAATTCACCCCAGTCGTGTCAGCGTTCGTTGCAGTCACTGTTTTCAAAAGCGAGGAGACACGATGATGATTGTGAAAAGCTGTGTCTCTCACATCGATTATCAGGTTTCCTGTTGGGAATTTTCGGGGTTTTCTCCCGTACAATAAGCAAATATGAGAGTGATCCAGTTACCTCTAAAAATCCTTCTGAAAGACAAGTCTTTTCTCTTTTCTAATAAAACAACCAATTCTTTTATTTAAAACAAAATCAACGGTCAGTTAACAAAATCAACCAGCATTTTTATCCATATTCATATTTTATGTTAATTTATACTTTTACGTTATTCTGAAATAGAGGCCACATTAAGACATTCGTCGTATAAGTTTCCTTTAATTTCACCAAAATGAAGGCTTTTTTTTTCAATTCCTTCTATTAGCTCACACTCTCCCTATATATATCTTGTTCAAATTTTCAATCGTTCATAAAATACTTTTTATTCCTCCACTCGAGTTCAAATACATTTTTTTGAACTTGTACTGGATGACACTGGATGCTAATACAGTTTTTTTCAAATATTAATTCAGTAATTAAATTTAATTAATTAATTTTTTTTTTTTAAGATTTAAGGTGCATGTATCTACCAATAGATGGCGCCAGATATAAGAGGAAAATTTCAACTTGAAATGAAAACCTTTTTTTTTTTTTTTTTTCAATTCCTACTATTAGTTCACACTCTCCCTATATATATTTATATATCTTGTTCAAATATTAATTCATTAATTAAATTTAATTAATAGAAAAGTAGGAATTGACTTAAATTTTTTTTATATATTACTTGTTTTGTTAAACATCAGTTAACCTCGTGTTCCACCATTGTATGTCATTGACTGTCCTCCGACGGATGATGAGCAGAGGAATTTCAGCGATAACTGCTCAGCATTTGCGTGTCGTAAGGAGAAAAACACTCACCAGCCAACCTGATTACCGACGCGAGATGGTTTACACACGTTAGCACAATTATCACTGATGCTACTCGTTTTTGAAAGCAGTACCTGCAACCTTTGTTGATGGCGGATTCAAATGCGTTAATTAACGCATATTACCACTGGATCTCAAGTTGTGCTAAGGTTTAGTACACAAATAATATCCTAATATGCTTTAAAAAAAACTTTCACCCCTTTCTTCAATCAAAAAAGGAGACGAAAACAAACCAAAAATAAATATCCTATCGAATGTCTCCCTTATAAAGAATTGAAATTAATTCACGACGTGACTAAATAATATATTCGTTTACCCTTTATAACTCCACATAACTTACTGACAGAAACTGTGAATTTTTCCAGTTAATACTCCTCCCGAACTCAAACTATATGTCTGGAAATGGAAAAAAAAAAAAACTTTCATCCTTTCTTCAATCAAAAATAAGACAAAAATAAAAATCTTATTGAATGCCTTCTTTTTAAACAATTGAAATCAATTCCACTACGAGACTAAATAATATATTTGTATGCTTTTATAACTCCACATAACTTACTGACAGAAACTGTGACCATTTTTCTTGGGTTACTGAATTAGTTGACAATAACTACTCCTACCGAATTCGAACAATAAGTTCTGGAAACGGAAAAATAAATAAATAAATAAATAATAATAAAATAAATCTTTCATCCCTTTCTTTAATCAAAAAATAAGACAAAAACAAAATTAGTGAAGGTCTTCTACGTTTTAACGAATTGAAATCAATTCACCAAATAATATATTCGTATACTCTTATAACTCTACATAATTTATTGTCAAAAACTGTGACAATTTTTCATGGGTTATCGGATTAGTTGACAATAAATACTTCTGAAGAACTCGAACAATAAGTTTCTGGAAACGGAAAAAAACGAGTCATTAATATCTTCCTTTATCGAACAAAGTTGACCTGGTGCTCACCCTTCATAGATTCCGGTCACGTAACGATGTCCTGATGAGATCTCCGGCGGGCACGCGTCCTGTGGCTCGGCACGCGACGTCCTGGTGCTGTACTGGGAAACAAAAAAGGAGATGCACTGAAACTCGTTATTTATTCACTTATTTACATTGAACATTCTGAAGCAGTTTCAATTTTTTGTTTCTCGGTAGAAGACAGAACGGTGTCAGGCTCTTCTTTGAAATGCGTGCTGTTTTGGCCGTTCCTTTTAATTGCTGTCGAAGGCACAATCGATTGGTTGGGAGTTATTGACGTGTGACAAAAGGGGTTGGTGGATGCGCGTCATGTAATAGAGTTAGTTGCTCGTGAAAGGGTTATTGATGGCGCATTTAGGGAGGATGATTGAACGGTGACATTGTCAGAAATGGAAATATTTTTTTTTTCCTTTCTAATGCAGCTGGCAAACACTTAGACAGCTTGGTCTTGGATGTCTTAAGGCAAGCGCTGCTCAGACGTTACTCACTTTACATTACCCAGGGGGGCGTGTAACTTCAAGATACGCCACGGACGCGGGTAACAATGCCCCCGCAACGCTCTACGATCTTATTAGGACCGGGACCTACGTTTAAAGTGGATTCCGAACCACTACAAACACCCATGGCACCGCCGGGATTCGACCCGAAACCTGTGGTACCGAACGCCAGAGCGCTAGCCACTCGGCCATTCAGGCCCAGAAATGGAAATATTGAAATAAGTTATAAATATACCAGTGTCGTTTTATTTGTAAAAGAATTGTTCCAAACCGCAGATATATGTATAGTAAATTCAACGTTTGTCAGACTGAACATAACAGAGGAGATTATAGGGCTGCAATCATGTTTTGCCACCTACAAAGATGTGTGACTTATTGAAAAGCTCATAGTGGTCTGGTGAAAAGTGTATTTGCGTTTCCGAAACCAATGCAGATTGGATCGATACACAAAAAGCAAAGCCAAATCGAAAACTTTTTAGATGAAAGATATGATAAATTCGTAAGCCTGAAAATCTTTATGTTGAACTCCAGCGGAGGGAGAAAGTTCGAATTTGTCAGAAGCTGTCTCTGATGATATTCGTTTTGAATTAGAGTTTGGTGTGGTTTGTCTCTCTACGGTCATTTTTTGCACACTTTAGGCTAATTAGTCAGGGGCCTGCAGTTTAACTTGAATTCCGTACCACTAACCAATGTCCATGCCACCGCCTGGATTCAAACGTGAAGCCTGTGGTACCAAACACCAGAGACATCATGCCGCCTTTAAATTAAGGTGACAAAACGTGAATGGGGTATTGCAGTCTTCACCCGTTTTGTGCAGTTTGAATAACATTGAATCTGCTATACATATAAATCTTTTTTACTTAATTTTTTTAAAAAAAGTAAAACATCATATTCATCGGTAGAGAATTTATATTTTATTTAAATTCTTCTTTAATGGCACAACAGCCCCATGGTGATCGACCCCCATCCCCATGAAAGCTGGTCGTCTGCCTACTGATAGATTCCGAAACTGGAGACGTTTTCTTTTTATTGGTTAGGGTTGTCAGCCCTACGTCCAACAGTAATACAACTTCTACAACTGGTTTCTATTTGTACCATACTTTTTAACTTAAATTCTTTTTATTTTTATAATTTTTTGATTATCATTTTTTACCTTACTTTTTATTTTCAGAATTAAACATCTTTAATTTTGAGTACCATTTCAACTTTAAGAAACTATATTTTTTACCTTATTAATATTTTAAGCAGCCAACTATAAATTGTGATTGATATAATAAATTAAGATGAGCAGGTTAAGGGATATTATCCCCATTGGTACCCCGTAGTTGGCCATAGCAGACATAGTGGAACACGAGGTTCAGGTCCAACTGCAAAAGAATGGAGTTATAGAAAATTTACAAAAAGTACAGATTTTTGATTGAACAAATTAGAATTAGAATCATTCAAAAATTTCAATTATTTTTAATTAGAAAATATTATAATCATTGCAAAATTGAAACAAAATCAACAAGCATTATATTGTCCAAAATGAGAATCGTTAGACCATCATGGATTCATAAATTTTGAGTTTTGTTGAAGATCGATTATAAATGTTCCGATTTTAGTTTTCGTTCATTTTTGCATATCATATTTTAACTCATGAATAATCTAATACTCTTATATTTTCACAATATTTAGATAGATTAAGAAAAAGTAGCAACTGCCAGAATAAATCTTACTGCTACAAGTCAAGTTTTAGAATCGTTAAAGTAAACATTATAATCGTGGAGAACCCTTTCAACTTATGTTCTTTCATCTCATAAATATATATTATTCTCACAGACAGTCTTTCAGTTCTTCAAGTATTACAGAGTTGCAATATCCAGTTCCTTGACAATCCTCTTCAAGATAATAGCAATAGCATTTTATCCATCGAATTCATTTGGTCCCCAGGGCACGCTGGTATTACAGAGAATGAACTGGAAGATATTCTCGCAAAATCTGCAGGAGACACAATATTATTTCATTGGATATCTCCGGAAGACCTTATATGTCAACGAAAAAGAAAGCACAGATAAAAAGGAAAACCAGTGGATAGGCGGAAAATATGATCAAGAATTCAGTCATCTGAATAGTATTGAATCTTCTCACAGACTTCTCCTTATTCATCAAAAAGAAGACACTCTTTTGTCCAGGTTTCGCACAAAGACATGCCCTTTTAACTCTAAACTCCACAGATTTGGCCTGACTTCATCTCCATTATGTCCATTCTGCAAAACTCCGGAAACGATTGAGCACATTTTTGTTTCAGTGTGCGAAATATGTGGAACCAAAAATAAATTATAAAGTGTTTTTGGATATAAGGTTATTCTTGGATATTTGATATGTCAGAGGATTCAAATTATAAAAATGGCAATGATAATTGCCAATTATGGGTTGAATATCCCACGTTTTCTTTCTGAGGATTATAACTTTTTATTTATTTTTATTTTAAGTACTAGTTGTACTTCTTATTTTCTTATGGTTCTACAGTTTAAATATTATAGTCTATTTGAACTGCTGTTTTGGTCCATCTTGTTTATTTGCCGGAAAATACGTAAAACAATTCCTTTCTTTTAAAAGGCAAAGGAATTAAGAATTTTGAGTTTTTGAATCTAAATGTTTAATTTTGACCTTTGTTCTATTATTTTATCTCTAGTATTTTAACAGCATTTGGAAAATTGAGATACAGTAGCATTAGCGGGCATAATCGAAATCAAGATCGAAACTACTCCATGTCAATATGAGAAGTTTTAAACAAAATTTAACATGGTGTATGCAATAAAGTCATCTAATTAAAAATATAAAAGCAGTGCAACAAAAATATTGCCACTTATATCTGTTAGAAAATTAGAAGACCCCATGTGGAAAAAAAGAAATCTTCAGCAATTTAATAAGATGTCGCTCCACCATTTTTCTGAAGATCTTGAAAACACACGACTTGGCATCGATTCCGGACTCCTATCCCATTTCTCCATATTTACGACCTCCCACTCATATCTGTATGATATTGTTTGTTGTTTTCATATACATGGCTAGACAAACAACAACACGGTTTTTGTTGGATTTAGGTCAGGGCCAAGGCTCGTCCCAGATAAAAATATCAACATTTTCTCTTTTAAATCATTCTGTTATTGATTTAGATTTATGGCTGGCATTGTGTTTTTGGCTCTTCTCAAAGTGACCCTTAGGATATCAGACTTCTATATGGCATCATTGATCATTGTCCGAGTCCATTTTGTCATCAACTCTTTTCATATCGCATTTTCCGGTTCATGAAATAGTGTCCCCACAGCCTCCCATTGGCCCGTTGAAGTTGTTAAGTTTGCCTGTTGAAGTTGTCGAAAGTTTTAAATGAACTCATATGAACAGTAGTTAGAGTGTTTGTGAAGTGAAATTAGCTTTTTTTTTTTTTTTCTGAAGTTATTATTTTTTATTTCGAAAATATACACAGTCCAGTCACATTAATGTGACCCCACCTACTTTCGACGTCAACGTGAAATAGCCAATGACAAAAGGCAGGTGCAGCATATTGCAGTGGAGTGAATATAAAGAATTCCACTTAATACCACGCTCCACTTAAAGCCAGACTATACAAGAGTGTATATTCGGTCACATTTTGACAGGTGGTAGGCACATTAATGTGACTGGACATAATGTGACTGACTGTGTATATTAGGTAAGGCATAATGTGACTGGAGGTATATTAGGTAGGCATAATGTGACTGGACTGTGTATATTAGGTAGGCATAATGTCTAGGTAGGTTCGTTCCAGGGCAGGACATTCTTTGAAACTTCAGAAGTGCTACTTTATGGTGGTCAAATAGTGGTTTTCTTCTTAGCTTCAGAAACTTAACATCAATGTACGACTTCACCACACAGTTCCAAGTGGTACTTAATTATTTGTTTGCTGTGCTGTTTTACGATTGAAGTGGTATTTTTTTGTTGTAAGCTTAAAAATTTACTTTGTAGCACAAGAAGATAGCTACTTGTTGCCAGATCATTTCTACTTTCCATGCAATTCATTTTTACTCAGAACATTATTAATAGCAGTTTTAGAACAATTAAGAATTCGACTTATTTCATGTAATAATTAATTAACTAACTCCATGGCACTACAACCCATAACTGGCCTAGGTCGTCTGCATATTGGCAGATTTCGAAACATGAGATGGTTTCTTTTACAGGGTAAGGTTGTTAGCCCTACGCCCAAGTCATATTAGACCGGTGCCTACGGTTTAAAGTGGATTTCGAACCACTACAAAAATCCATGACACCGTCGGGACTTTCGAATTTTTATTTTAAACAATTCACTTCCACCAAAAATTTAATAATTCAAAAATCAAACAGATTGAATTCTGAATTTTGCCCTTTTTTTCCTTTTTCTAAAAACGTTTACAGAATTTTTTTTTTATTATGCAGTTAAACTTCAAAGTTAAATAGAAATCGTCTGTATCATTATTAGAAAACACAAAAGTGTTCTTATAACGAAAAATTGTGCGATACGAAAATAATAATGTCTATTTTTTTCTTCCTCAATAACTGATTGTTATTTGTTTGTTGGTTGTGTTTCATTTCATATATCTTCTGTGAAAATCATATTAAATGTTACGGAAATTTGATTGATCTTATAATTTTTTAACAGATTGTACGTACATTATGTAATGACGAGAAGGACACTGAGGATTACGTACGACAACAGCACAACTTTTTGTGATGTTTAAAATAATTATGTATTTCCATCTAGATTTTGTGAAAATAAAAGGCTTCATTATAGAATTATTATTTTTGTATAAATAAAAAAAAAAAATGTATTTATTTATATATATATATTGTTACTCCGTCCGTAGCTTATCTTAGCTACACGCCCCCTGGGTAGTGCTAAGTGAGTAACGTTGGTGCAGCCCTTGCTTACGGCATATAAAGATCACGGTCAAAGTATTTGCCTGCTGCTTTAGTATATATATATACATAAAATAAACGATAAAAACAAGAGTAGAGATTTGGTTTGTAGCTCTACGGTCATTTTGTGCACACGAGGGCTAAACAGACCGGACCTACAGTTTAAAGTGGATTCCGAACCGCTATCAAACATCCATGCCACCGCTGGGATTCGAACCTACCAAGCAGAGAATTTGATTACAATAGTTGAATAGGTGTTTAGTACACTCATGTCCATAAATTAAGGATAATTCAGAATCACACAGAAATTGAACTCTAAAATAAAAATTTCACCTGTAGAATTATCACACACATCTTGAAGAAGAATATGCAAATTACAGGAAACCACCAGATGGCGGATAGTACGTCACAATGACTAGAGTGTAAGAGAGGGGTATATAAGGAATGGTTGCAAAGAAGTAAAATTGTTCACAAGCGCTTTAAAAGCCTTTCAGTGCAATAACCGCATAGTTATGGCACAAAGGAAGCATTTGGATGATTTTTTACGTGGTAGAATTATCGGACGACTGGAATGTGGACGTACCCAGCTGGAAGTATCCGAGGAACTTGGAATCGCCCAGAGTGTCATCTCCAGGCTTTGGCATCGATTCCAAGAGGATGGTAATGTGAGTAGATGTTACAGCACAGGTCGCCCCCGAGTTACAACACCGAATGAGGACCGGTATTTAGCAGTTACTGCCAAAAGAAACAGACGGAGCACAGCATCAGACCTGTCTCGTCAGCTCTCTTCAGCTACCGATACGACAGTTTCAAGGCAGACCGTAGGGCACATAGCACGTAGACCTGTCAGATATGTTCCACTTACCGCAACTCACTGTCGCCTGCGATTAATCTGGAGTAGAGAGCATGCATTGTGGACACCGCAACAGAGGTCTGGTGTGATGTTTTCCAACGAGTCCAGGTTTACTTTGCAGTCTGATTCTCGCCGGACTTTCATATGGAGAGCGCCAGGTGCCCGTTACCACCAAGAGAACACCATTGAACGACACCGTTAAGATGGTGCAGGATGGCTCGTTTGGGGAGGAATTATTCTTTGTTCCAGAACTGACCTGCATGTTCAGAGTGTAACGATGACAGGCCACATCTATCGGGATGTCATTCTGGAACAACATGTACGTTTGTTTCGGGGCGCCATGGGTGCTGAATTTCTGTTTATGGATGACAACGCCCGTCCTCACCGTACTAATACTAATGTTGTAAAAGCATGGCGAAAGTTATTACCTAAAGACGGTATTAAAAAAAACCGCATAAGAAGCTGAACATGAGAAGGAATTTTAAAGATAGTTAACTACTTTTCTACTAAAAAGTGATTGTCCCTGTAAAATGATGAGACAATCTCATTTTATAGTCTACCATTAAGTTTACACTACATTATTCTTAAAAATGATCTTTCACACTTTCCCTACAAATATCTTCTTCGTTCTTTCCTTTCTTTTCAAATTCAAAACCATAAGAAATGAGTTTTTGATGCATTTTTACAGCACCCATACATCTTTCTCTCCCGGGCGCAACCGAGACGATGGCCTCTCAGATGCTGGATGAGAGGCGGTCATGCTTCATCCGTAGTTACTGTCCGATTGATTGAGAGCCGCCCATTTATTTAGTGAGCAAACAGTGTCTTGCCGAGAGCACAATGGATAAATAATTCATCCGATCATTTTTCTAGCCTGGTGGTTCAGATGACGTTGTTTTTGGAAGGAAAACGTTCTGTAACTCTTTTATGAGAACGGTGTTGAATTTATTTAAGAGGTTGATTATATCTGACATGTTTGAGTTCTCAAGTGAATACCGTTGAAATGTTTTTCTTGTATCATTATCATCAGTGGCTCAGCAGCCCCATGGTGGGCCAAGGCCGTCTGCCTGCTGGCAGATTTCGAGACGGGAGATGTTTTTTTTTTACGGGGTACGATTTTCAGCTCTACATTCAATAGTCGTGTTAGACCTGGACCTACGGTTTAAAGTGGATTCCGAACCGCTACAAACATCCACGGGACTCGAACCGAAATCTGTGGCATCAAGTGCCAGTCACTCGGCTCTTTTTCTTGTGTAGTTAATTATATTATTTAGGGTGATTAGTACCCTGGATTGTTGTACTAAGAGAACCTAGTCCGAAGCTGAACAAGTAGGCCGAACCGAAAACTTCTGTACTTACGTTGAGAGTGACAATAATAAACCTGAAAGCAGGAAAGTTCTGTCCTTACGTTCGAGTACGGGAGAGGTTTGGTTTGGTTTGTGGCTCTATGGTCCTTTTTTGAACACTTTGGGTTAATTAGACCGGGACTTACAGTTTAAAGTGAATTCTGAACCACTCACAGACATCCATGCCACCGCCAGGATTCGAACCTGAAGCCTGTGCTACCAAGAGCCATAGTATGAAAAGAGGAGATAATTCAAATTATCTGATTGTGTTCTATGACTTACTTTTCTGGATTGTTAGGCCGCTAAGGAGTATAATCTCGTTTTTGGCAATGGCAATCCTTTTTTTCATGCTTTATATCTTATTGAGTCAGTTACATCACATGATACCATCGTTATCATATTTTTTTTAATTAATTAAGAGCACAATAGATAAATAATTCATCCGATTATTTTTCTAGCCTGGTGGTGTAGATGACGCTGTTTTTTGGTAGAAAACGTTTTGTAACTCCTTTTATGAGAACAGTGTTGAATTTGTTTAAGGAGTTGATTAGGTTGTACATGCATGTCTCAAGTGAAAGCCGTTGAAAGGTTTTCTTGCATAATTAATTATATTGCTTAGGGTGATCGAAGCCTGAATGGTCGAGTGTCTGGCCTCAGTGTCACAGGTTTCGAGTTCGATTCCTGGCGGTGCCATGGAGGTTTGTAGTGGGTTCGAAATTCACTTAAAGCCGCAAATCCCAGTCTTATATGACCGTGCAACGTTGTCTTCAGGTTTAGTCTTCTCGTGGTTTCCCCTAAAGTGAAGCTGCATATTACCTTTAGCCATGGATGTTGTCCATTGCAGGATCCTTTGAACCTGGTGTAGGCTTTTTCCTGCACCAGGGTGATACCAGGGCTCTTACAGGGGTGATTAGTACCCTGGGCTATTGAACCAAGAGAACCTAGTTCAAAACTCAACAAATAAGCCGAACCGAAATCTCCAGTACTTATTCTGAGGATAACAATGATAAACCTGAAAGCAGGAAAGTTCTGTCCTTACGTTCGAGTGCGAGAGAAGTGTGATTTGAATTTTGGCTCTACGATCATTTTGTACCCACTTTGGGCTAATTATACCGGGACCTACACGTGGATTCCGAACTATTAACAAACATCCTTGCCGCCGGATTCAAACCTGAAGCCTTACGAACTGAATGACCATCAGGCCGCAGTACGAGGGTGAAATTTAAGATGATTTGAATTGACTTATTTTTCCAGATTGTTAGGGCACTAAAGAGTACAATCTCGTTTTCGCCAATAGGAACCCTTCTTTCATGCTTTAAATCTTACTGACTCAGTTACATTACATGACACCATCATCATCATATTCCCTTAATTAATTAACGTACTTAAATTAATGTGTCTAGTCTGATGTATGTCATAAATAATCTGCGGTGGGACTTCTTTTTGAGACAACTGCAAATTCAACAAGATGTTATGGTTGAACCCATTTTTTCTATACGGTATACTGGTTATTGTCTAGACGGCATTTAGACAATCACATAAACAAAAGTAACATGCGTAGTAATTCATTATTAAGTAATTTTAAAGCGTAAATATTTTAAGTAAACACATTTTAAAAGATTTATATTTAATTCTTTAAAAATTTCAGCATTGATCTTCGAACTGTATCTATAAAACCGAAATTCTATTAAAAATTATTTCCAATTTAAATTTACTTTTTCATCGAAATACATAGTAAATTACATATTTTAATGTTAATGATTAAATTTCCGCATGTGTTCCATTGATTGAATACTCACATTTGAAAATTTCGATCGGGCCTGAATGTCAAACATCCAAACCACTTAGCTCTTCTAATGTAACCGCATGACATTCTTTAGGCGTAAAAGACCTTATAAACTCACATGTATACGAAATGAGATTGATAATGAAAATAATTAAAACTGAACCAACGTTAGATTGTGAGGTTTCCTCATATGTTACAGATTTCTTGGTACTAGTCTTTTTAAATAATGACTAATGTAAGGACTAGTATCAAGAAATTTGAACTGAATCTGAATCATATATATTGAAATCTGAATTATATACACAGTCCAGTCACATTAATGTGACCACCTGTCAAAAAGCCAGAATAATGTATAATATATATATATATATATATATATATATATATATATATATATATATGTATGTATAATATATATGTATTATATACTATAATTTTTTTTATTTAATTTATATATAATATTATACGTTGATGTCGAAAGTAGGTGGTGGTCCCATTAATGTGACTGGACTGTATATATATATATATTGCACATCAGTGGATTTGTACCAAGAAAGCTGAATTGAATCTGAATCATATACATTGAAATAGGAATTATATATATTGAACATCAGTGTACTTCTACCAAGAAACTGAATTGAATCTGAATAATATATATGAAAATCTGAATTATATATATTGAACATCAGTGTACTTCTACCAAGAAACTGAATTGAATCTGAATAATATATATGAAAATCTGAATTATATATATTGAACATCAGTGTACTTCTACCAAGAAACTGAATTGAATCTGAATAATATATATGAAAATCTGAATTATATATATTGAACATCAGTGTACTTCTACCAAGAAACTGAATTGAATCTGAATAATATATATGAAAATCTGAATTATATATATTGAACATCAGTGTACTTCTACCAAGAAACTGAATTGAATCTGAATAATATATATGAAAATCTGAATTATATATATTGAACATCAGTGGACTTCTACCAAGAAACTGAATTGAATCTGAATAATATATATGAAAATCTGAATTATATATATTGAACATCAGTGTACTTCTACCAAGAAACTGAATTGAATCTGAATAATATATATGAAAATCTGAATTATATATATTGAACATCAGTGTACTTCTACCAATAAACTGAATTGAATCTGAATAATATATATGAAAATCTGAATTATGTATATATTGAACATCAGTGGACTGGCACCAAGAAATATGAATTGAATCTAAATCATACGTATAGAAATCTGAATTATATATATTGAACATCAGAGGACTTCATGTTCCAATTAAATATGTCACGAGTAGTCAAGCAATGAGGAAAGACCGTTGACTTTTGAGAAGAATTTTTAGGGTTACCTGTTTGCATTTTTGAATCGCATATGAAAAAATCCCCAGAAAACTTTCACCAGAAAGCCTGATAATCGACGCCATACGCTTTACACATACCGTCACAATCTCAATCAAATCACCTGAAAACAGCAACAGCATCAACATCGGATTCGAGCCTGAGTCCTCTCACACTCTTAACTGCGCACGTTACCAATAGGCCACGAGTGGGACATATTTGGGATGGCCTATTGAATTGTTAAACTGTTATAACAACCTCCGGCAATTTCTTTGAACCAGTTTTCAGGCGATTATTTTCATTTAAACACAATAAATATTATATATATATATATATATATATATATATATAGATATAGACCCTTGTTTTTATCTTTAATTATTATGAAACAATTTTGAACACTGCGTAATAAACCAGTGTTCAAAATAAAAACGTTTTTGTTCAATAACGTTATCACGAATATGTTGGAATTTCAAAAAAATTTCTAAGTAATTATAAAGCCAATCTTTTTAAGTTCAAATTGCAATTACCCGATATAAAATGGAACAGAAAAATTATGATTTAAAAAATAAACGCAATTTTTCTTAAATTTTATGAAGGACATTGATAAACACAAAATTTTTTTTCTTTATTTTAATGTATATGGATAGAATAGGGTACGTTTTTTCGCTATCAACTTAACAACTAACAGAAGTCAGATAATTTATTTATACTTAAAAAATCTTTGGAATTTTTTTTTTTATTGTGGTACATCCCCATGGTGGGCCAAGGCCGTCTGTCTATTGGCATATTATGAGACAAGGGTGTTTTTTTTTTAAGGCGTATGGTTGTCAGCACTACGCCTAACAATCATATTAGATCTAGAACTACGTTTTGAAGTGGATTCCGAGCCACTGCAGGCATCCGTTGCACCACCGGGACTCAAGCTCGAAACCTGTGGCACCGAGCGTCGGAGCGCTAGTCACTAGTCATGAGGCTTAGGTCCATATTTGGACCAACAGGTCCATCTTTTGGTTATCAAGCTCGTCTTTAGAATTTATTATAGATATATCAAAAGCAAATTATTATTTTTGAAATGTCGCATTTTATTTATGATCATTTTACTAGCGATATTTAAAATGTCTGTTTTTGTGATAAATCTGGCGAATTTTTAATTTTTTTTTTCATATTCTGTATTATTTGAATCAGTTGAAAATATTAATGGATCCTCGTTAAATGTTCAGTATTCAGAATTTATTTTTATTATGCCTATCCTTGGCTTTTAATTCGTTTGCCAACATGTGGCAGTTATGATTCAATTGAATATTAACGGCATCTCTTATGCATGCATTAACAAACCAGAGGTATTGGCAAACAACAAATTTTAAAATTAAGAAATGTATACTGCTAACCAAATTCATGATCTTAACATTTAAAGATCAGTAAAAATTTTTTCAAATTTTCTCTTTTCTTTTCAGATATTAAGAATATAACAGATATGTCGTCTATGACGTTTTTGAATGAGGACGTGATGTTCTTCAACGTTACATCACCCAATGTGACCTTCCCAAACGTGACGTTCCCCAACCGGACGCTGAATGTGACCTGCACCCCGAGCAGCAGCAGCCGCAACACGCGCTCTACCAGCTGGCCAACATCTGCTACATCGTCTCCTACCTGGCGCCCAGGGGGAAGAGAGGCCTGCTCTTCATGCACTCGCTCCTCATCCTCGGTGAGTGGCCTCGGTTGCCCGTGGTTAACAAAGTTTTCACTTTATACTAGTACAGTTAATACAGTTATATAGTTAGTTCATACAATTAGTTACAGTTTCACTTTATACACATAAAATCAGTAACATATTTTTAACAATGCATGTTTCATTTTTCTATCACGTCGTAAGTAAAATTTTTTTCGCTTAAGAAAACTTTTCTTAAGCATCTGCTTATCAATCCACTAAAACCTTATCATTACTATTTACGGGAAAACCATTTTGATTGATTAACGTTAATCCCTGATAAAACTGCAATTTAGAACAAGTTCTATCAGAGTATCCTTTTTTTCTATGGGGGAGATATAGCATTTCTGTTCCCAGGAGAAACGAATGTATATTCTTTTTAACAATCATCACTTAAATGCATCACTTAAATCTGATAGTAGATAAACAGTATCGTAGATATTTATACATGAAATTAGTGTTTTGTTCTCATGAGAACGACCTGTCACTCAAATCTGATAGTAGATAATCAGTGTCATGGATCATAAGACCTCATGAAATTAGCGATTGTCTGTTCGACCTTCACAGGTCGAAACAATTACAGATCGGATATGGACTACACTATGAATTGTTCCATCATAATTGGTGATAAACCATGTGCTGAGGAAGTGTCGACTCCAATGAGATGTGAAGGAAGTTCTTGACGGATTTTCTTAAAGGGGGTTGTTTGTAGAAGAAAAAGAAATTTTCTGCTACGAGTCTTCAAAAGTGTTGTTTTTCTCTTTTTCTGAAAGTGACTCAACAGGCCAGAGTTTCCGCATGTTTGCAAAGTGTATCTTTTGTTTTGTGTATCACGCAATGGGATAATTAAGGTCGGCCATAGACCAGACGCATCATATTCGTCGTATACTCGAGAATTCTGAAAATCTCCAATATGGGAGTGAATTGCGCTTATGTATCTAAATCATATCTTTAAATTTCATTTCTTTGTAAATAGAGTTCTGTATTTAATGTTGTAAATAAAAATTAAAGTCTTTCCATGAACCAGAAAGTGGTCCTCTTTTTTAAATCCGTTATAGGTTTAGTATAGGTCGAGACGGATATAGGGTAAACTGGAGTAGTTCGACTTCCTAACTTTATGAAGGGAATTTTTACTCCGTCCTTCTATGTGCTCAAACATGAAAAGAACATGTGAATTTTCAATGTCATTTGATTTTAGTTCCTTTAGGTATACGCTAGATGATATATTTATAGATTTAGATCAAATATCGATAAAGAACGGATTTTGTTTAGTAACTTAACCATGTTTGTATTCCCATTGTACTAATTGCAAAGCTGACGGTGCACAGTAGGATATTTGTAATTTAATGATGAGCATATTTTTAACATCGATCGTGGATTTGTCCTTTCTTAAATGGTATGAAAAAAATTTCAAAAGCAAAAAAATTCAAAATGAAGAGTTTTTCATTATCACATTTTGATGACTTCTCTAAGCCAAAGATAGCCAGAAAGCTATTTTTAACAGGTACTAAGGTGTGGTTGAAGTTACAGCATGTGAAATTAAAAGTAAATAGTTTCATTCCAAAGTGCATGAGAGCGGCCTGATGGCCAATTGTATTAATTATAAGTGCTCTGGCCTTTGATGCTTCAGGTTCGGCGGTCAGTTTGGCGGTGGCATGACTGTTTGTTAGGGGTTTTAAATCTATGCTAAACTGTAGGTCCCGATCTAATTAGACTAAAGTGTACAAGAAATGACCGTAGAGCAATAAATCATCCTGTGTGCGATTTAGAGAACAAAGACAATTTTTTAAATCTCCTTTCAGGATTCTTCCTGTTCGCCATGTGGGCGTGGAACATCGTGTGCTCCCCCAACATCTTCTCGTGGAACTTCTTCTTCGTGCTGCTGAACCTGGGTCAGGTGCTGCAGATACTGTATTCCATGCGAAAAGTGAAGCTGCCACTGGAGCTCGAGGACATCTACAGGATCCTGTTCCAGCCACTGCAGGTGTCAGAAGACTTCTGTTGGAAAGTTTTTTTTTTTTTTATTCCGAGATCCGACTAAAATATCAGGACAGATTTCTATGCTACATATATCTGAAAAAAAAATGAACATTAGAATAGTATGTATAGGGTATTCGGTCAATATTGCATAAACTGTTCTGGGAGATAATCCCCTCTCTCAGAATACGGAAAATTCATTAGAGAGTACATAAAAATTAACCAGAGAACCATATTGTCACTACGACTACCTTGGTTTCTTTCGTTCGGTGGTTAGGTTTGTTTTATTAGCCGCAGCTGTTTCTGAGAAGTCTTTGACAATCAATTCAGATATTTTTTGAAGTTTCATTTATTTACATACAGTTAGTATTTATAAATAATATATACAGAGTAGTGAGTCGATCTTAACACTCCGGTGGTAGCACCTCATCTACGTGTCCAGGAGGAAAACAGGTTTTTATAACAATAGCAGCAGCCACCCAGCGTCGTGTTGTAAAACTTACAAATTCCAACAACTTCCCATCAGCACTCTTAAAAGAGTACATGAATAATACACTCAAGTGGCAAAACATTATGACCACCTGTCAATAACGAGTTGGCCCACCTTTGGCGCGCAACACAGCTTCAACCCGCCTTGGCATGGATTAATACCACCATGGATTAATACCACTTAATACCAGTTAAATACCATTTCCACTGATCACGTGCCTTCCACGTCATCCAGGCGATTTCATTGCAAAATGTAGGGGTGGTCATAATGTTTTGGCTCTTGAGTGTACATTACGGAATAATATCCAATTCAATTACCTAATTTAACAAAATTCAAATAATTCAATGATTATCAAAGTAGAAAACTGGAAAAAAAATTAAACATATCTCTACTAGTCATATGCATATTTTTCAAAAAAGTATGCCGCCACATCTGGTGCGAAATAATAAGCTTTTTATTGAAATCATATAGATGAAACAATAGTGAATTCAGGAAATAAAAATGAAAATTGTATCACTAAATTTGCGGGAACATTTTAAAGAGAGATGAACAACAGGTGGACGCTTGTTATGCAACCGTCGTTTGGCTCACTTTGAAACCTTGGGCAATCTTTACAAAACGTTAATGCATTTTGTTCGTGAATATTACGATATGTACTTTATCTAAGGTCAGTATAGTGGCAAAATTCAAAATGCGATTGAACATTACAAATCGCGAGGAGGTATGCCACTCGCTATCCATCACTGCATCATTCTGGCTCCAATGTCATCGACAAGGTGGATGGATAGGTCCAGTTATGTTGTTGTCACTGTTTTTAATTTTTTTTTAGTATGGATACATTTAAAAGAATTGATATATCGAATGCCATTTATTACAGCTTGATATTGAATTGTTCATCTGCTTGCTGCCTTTTATTTTGTGGGCATTACTCTGTTGCCTCATGCCTAGTTAGCTATTGTGTAGTGTCCATGATGGTTATTTAAGCATCTTTTTTTATGTAAATGCAATAAATTAACTTACATTAATTATCTAACTGAAAATCTTCTGCAGGTTCTGTCTCTAATAAGGCTTTTCTATTCCGGATATAAGGTCATAATTTTTTTCTTTTGCTCTTGCCTAAAAAACTATACATCGTTGAAGTTGGGGTATCTTAGTAATTTTTATATACCCCAAGCGAGAATTTAAATCCTGTATAATTTATGCGGTATTGACCGAACACCTTTATATACTATGTTATTGTTGTTGTCGTATCCGTCATGGAAGGAGGGAAGAGGAGGGGGGGGGCAGCTTCTGCTGTGATGGAGCACCCGTTGGTAGAAGTCTGACTTGTACATACTATGCTTATATGATTTATTGTCAGAATTTCTTTCTCCAAAATACACCGAAAGTAAATTTCTTTAAGCGAAAGTTAAAAAAAAAAAAAAATCTAAATTAATGACAAATTTTGTGTAACTTTTAGCCATCAATTTGCTGGAGCTTCTAGAAATGACTAGGAACATGACATGAGACATTTATTAAAAAAACTCTACTGAAAGTTCATCATTCGCTAAACTCTGTAAAATAGCACCTAAAGCTGTTACAATAATTTTTTTTTCCTTTTTGTTCTGTGTGTGCGCTTGTCTTTTCATCTCTGCTATTCGATTTTTATATGTAATCCGCGCCTATATTGCTATTTTACTTTCTTTTATTTATTGTTTGAAAGTTATAGTCTTAACTAAAGTTCTGTTTTGATAGTAAATCATGTTTTTATGTGTTCTTTACACCCGAAATCCACTAACACTTCTGTACAATAAATACATAAGGCTGGAGAAAATTACAATCGAACGATGTAGAACTTATCTCTGCCAAGTGAGCAATTAACAGCTTTTTTATACTTTTTAATCAAATGATATGGATCAAATAAAAGTATAGATTTAATAGGAAGGCTTTCATTATCTGCTGAATGTGCCCTTTCTACAAATTACTATGGTTACTATGTTGACTATGGTTTTTGATGATCACATCATGGTCATGATCACATTATCGGGAGGCTTTGTACACACATAAAGCAATTTATTATTTAGTTTGTCTCTCAGATTTCAAGAAAGGACAAAAAAAGTATGTGAACTATATTATTAAATATTAAAATATGAAATCCAATTTTGTAAACGTTTCTCAAAGAAAAGAAAGCAATGCAGTGTTTTATTTTTCAGGTATCGAGGCTGTCCTTCCAGAAGCTTAGAGCCCCGGAATGCGCCCAGATGCTGAACCTGCACCCCGGAGAAGCGTACGCCATGCAGGGGCTTACGCGCACCGACAGACTGGGCTTGCTCATCAAGGGAAAGTACGAATTTCCTACTTGATTCACGGTTACAGCATTTTATTAAATCCCTTCTATTAGCTCACACTCTCCCTTTATATATATATATATCTTGTTCAAATTTTCAATCGTTCATAAAATATTTTTTATTGATCCACTCAAGTTCAAATACATTTTTTTTGAACTTGTAGTGGATGACACTGATGCGAATACAGTTTTTTCAAATATTAATTAATTCATTAATTAATTTTAGTTTTTTTTAGATTTAAGTTGCATGCCAAGATGAGCCAGATAAACTTAAAAACGAATTAAAATTATTTATAAAGGACTTCCTGCAATAGAGTGAAAAAAAAAGAAGGATTATTTAACGAAATAGTTGGTCCAAGTTTTGCTATAACTTGCTAGGATGGCAATAACTTGGTGAAAAGTACGTTGAAATCGAGGTTAAATTTCTTTTTGTTTTGTTTTGTTTAACATCGGAGAGCCTTGTATTATATTAATGCATGCCACAAACAGTCAAACGATAAGTGATGAGGGGAGGGAGATTATTTTGTATAGTTGTCTCAAATAGAGTAAAACTAGCAAACAAATCTACAATGAACAAAGCGAATCAGTGAATGAACATCTACAATGAACAAAATGTAATATATTTGTTCATTGTAGATTCGCTTTCTACTACTTTTTTTTGTTGAACATAGGTTTGCCTTGTGTTCTTTATATCACGAACTATTAATGGACGATAAGAAAAATATTATCCGGAAGGACTTTTATGGATAATTGCCTCCATTTGTTGATAATTGTGTTGTAGAAAAATTCAAAAACTCCTCTAGGATATCTAACAATTGATACGAGATTTTTTTACATATGTTATCACAATTCCCATTGGGCGTTCTTAAGACAACGACTTTTACGCACGCCACCTACGAATTCAAACATGCGCCTTTCTACACGTTATCTAGTTACCTAACCAGCCCCTTGGCAATACAGCCCAGGGTGGACCAAGGCCGTCTGCTTACTGGCAGATTTTGAGACAGGAGATCGTTACTATTTATAAAGTATGGTTGTCTGTTCTACGCCCAACGTTTTACAGTCATAGTATATGGGGTCCTATGGTTTAAAGCGGATTCCGAACTAATACAAACACCCATGGCACTATCGGGACTCGAAACCGAAACCTGTGGCATCGACCGCCAGTGCGCTAGTCACACTGCCATCAGGCCCCCGTTATGTAGTTACCACTGACCTCGAGTAGTTCTATGTCTGAAAGCCGAAAATTGATGTTGAACTGAAGGCCTTTCGGGAATGGACCTGATAAATCTCTAGGACGAAAGTCTTTCCGGCGAGGCTTAAATGGGAGGGTGTAAGAGTTCAAAATTGTGATGGTTGTGCACAATGAAGCAAACTCCCTCGCCTGCCTCCGTTATACAACCTAGGTAGCGTTGAAACTGTTTACGTCTTTTCTGTTCAAATTGTAAATGCCCTAGGATTAAATGTCCTGCATTTGTCCACAACATCCATTTCTTTTCGTGGTTTATGGATTCGTGACTTTTAGCTGCAAGATTCCCTTCAATAGTTTCAATAATTTTTGTGAGGATTTTTTAAAAATGTTTTCTTTTTATCAATCAAAGGTTATAATATTTTTTCAGAGCAAATGTGATTTCGGGTCAGCACTTCCTGCATCAAATTCAAGCGAACGAATTCCTGGATTCACCCGAGTTCGAGTCCAGTAGGTCTGGAGTCGAGGAAAATTTAAAGTTAGTTTTTTTTTCCTGCTAATAATTAGATTAGATTATTTGTTATTGGCATGAAAATAACATTAAAAATGTTTACAGGTTTCTATTATTGCTACAACGCCATGTCGCGCGGTGGTGTGGCAGAGACAGAGCCTCGAATATTTATTGATCAAAGAGACCCACCTGTCCAATATCCTGGCATTGCTCCTGTCCACGGACATCACCAAGAAGCTGTACTCAATGAACGACAAGGTAAAACTGCTCTTTTTTACCACCTTCATCAATGACGTCCTAACCCTCTTCATCACTGGTTCTCGGATGATTTTAATCACATAGAGCAGGGGTCTCCAAACTACGGCCCGCGGGCCAAATCTGGCCCGCCAGTGTCATCAATCCGGCCCGCGAAGAAACTTTGATATGAAACATTGTTTTTATTTAATTACTTTTTTTTTTCTTCTTATCCCTCCAGGTAGACAGCAACATCTAGACCAGGGGTGACCAATCCAAATGATCTAGACCAGGGGTCTCCAAACTACGGCACGCGGGCCAAATCTGATCCGCCAGTGTCATCAATCCGGCCCGCGACAGCGAATAGCTTATTGTTGCTGTAATAAGTTGGATAAAAACACTGAATGATAATTACTCTGTTTTATTGACTTGCTAGGGTAAAGCATAATACGCAGAAGCATAACAACTAACTTAAGCAAAACAATTAACAAATAATTGAAATGAATCCCACTAACATTATAAACTAGTGAACATCCCGCGGTACCCTCGGTAGTTATGTTGGGGTAAAGAGTATCGCATATGTACGTATATCGATGTTTGGAATGTATATATCCTTGAATCAAACATATGATTTTTATATTATCCTTATCTTCTTTTTTCGTGTGTAATACGAATGCTTTATTGAATAATTTTATAGTTTCAAGGTTTCTTATTTAAAGTATCTTTATTTACTATATTTTAAAACATTCGTATATATATACACATGTCCAAATTTATCTTTACATACCAAAAATAGGGATATTCAATGAAATATCCAATCAATGCGATCCATGTTTGCAAAGAATGTGTGAAAAACCAGCCTAATCAGTGTAATCCAATCAAAAGTTGTCAAACGGTATCTGATATGCAAAATAGCTTACGTCATCCGATGTTGAATCAAGCGCTTTACGCTAGTGAATTTCTGCAACACAGCGTTTGATTTCAGTGTGTAAAGACTCAAATCGATTTGTTATGGCTTTGAAGTATCATTTGAAGAATCTGTGAAGTGGCGACTCATAGGCCGTTTAGAAGTAAGGCACCCATCATGGATGCAGCCAGATGTCTGAATATTTGAAGACGATGTGAAAATTGTTGTGATTAATAGTTATTTGAAATAAAACATTAAATATTCAGAATGTTATTAATCAATTTTATACTTTTAGTTATAAAATAACGTGGCGTAAAATCTTCTGCATTTTGAATCATTTTACTGAACTTTTTTTTTGTGAATTCTGTCCGATAAATTACCACTTAGAAAATTGGTTAAGTGACCAAATCAGACGGATTCAAGCATAGCAGGGTAGAAAGATAATTTCTGGGAAGTTTTAATTGCAATAAAAAATTTTAATCATTAAAATTTTAAATTACGTAATAACGAAGAAAAATAGATAAAAGAATACTCCACATTAACTTCTTTTTTAAAAAACTCCCTTACGCAGCGTATGTGTAATCAGCACCTACAACCAGTAATTTATGGGTCCATTTCCACCTTTTAAACCGGATGTTTATGTTTCAGATGGTGACCGAGAAAGGTTCCCACTTGGATATCCGGCTTCCAAGTTTCACCGGATCCATCGCTTCCCACGAAGAGGCAAAGAAAGTCACCGAATCAGGTACTCATTCTCATTTAACCTATAAATATATTCTTTAATCGGTTTTTTTTTTTTCAATTTTGTTGTAAATGAAAGGTAAGATTTAAGTCCGTCTCTGTAAACATATAAAGCATGTCTGTCTGTCTCTATGCCTTTCATAAAATTTAAAAACTGTAAAGAAAAAACAACATCATAATTCTTTATGAGCTCTTATTTACATTCTGATTCATGTACAAAAATCTTCTTCCATACTGATGCTTCGCGCATGTTACCATTTTAATACTTCGCTCTTGGTTTTCTTATCGCTTACGTCTATTAAATTCATTTTTAATCTTTATTAGATATTTTTCTTTCGGCATTCCATATAGAATTTTACTACCAATTCATTATTGCAATAATACCTAGCATAGAAACTTATTTCTTTGATATAATATTTTATTTTCAAGTTTATGAAAGTTAACAATGTTTCATTTTTATGGTCAGACATAATTATGTCGTGGTGGAATAAAATAATAGTTGGTTGAAGATTTAATTTAATGGAGAAATAAAATTCTATGATCTGAATGGCGAGAAGTAACAACAAGAGAACTTACATGAATTTAATGGAATTTGATAACATAATTTCCATTTAGCTAATATTGATTGTAGAGTAAAACACTTGTTTAATGTTCTAATAATTTATGTTTTAAAGTCTTCAACTTGTTAACGTTGCACATCAAATATTAATTTAAATTTACTGTTTTTTCCAGAATTTTTTTCAGTTTAAAATTTTTTAGAATGTCTATTTTTAATCTGTATTACAAAAATAAAAATATAAAAAAATGTAATGAAAAGTATTCATGTATGATTAATTATTAAGAATTTTTAAAAATATAATGAAACCTTTAGATTATTTATTTTACCAAAATTCTTCAACAATTGCTTCTTAATGCAACGATATGGTAACAAATTTTTTTATGCTTAAAATGTATATTTGAAATTTTATGAGAATTTTCTTTCATTACAAACAGTTTCAAAAGAATGATAAATTTTCTTGAGAAACTTCAAAAATATATGTTAAAAATATGATATATATATATATATTTTGCTTTTAATTTTTCCAATTGATACAAAATTCTTTTGCAATTTAGGAAGCACTAAAAATTAAACTTATCTCCAAAGAAAATTTTATTTCACTTATTACCAATCAGCAAAAATAAATAAAAACGTTAAAGAAGTCTGCCATCAGATTGTGTACTGTCTCTCATAATAAAAATGGCTTCCGCTGTTACTTTTGGTTTGGTTTGTCGCTCTACGGTCCTTTTGTGCACATTTTAGTCTAATTAGACCCCCGAACCTACACTTTAACGTGATGGATTACGAACCACTCACAAACATCCATGTCACCGATAGATACGAACTTGTAGTACCAAGGACCAGAGCGCTAGCCAATTGGCCATCAGGCCGCTTCTGATGATGTGGAAATCTCTTATAGATTTAATTTGAGAATCTATTTTAATTAACGAGCCTTTAAGAAGAAAGAAAAATTTCTTTGAGAAACATTTAAAAATTTTACCAAATCTCTAGCCATTACCTCAACGATAAAATCTACAGTCATTCAATCCCCTATTAGTTCACACTCTCCCTATATATATCTTGTTCAAATTTTCAAACGTTAATAAACCACTTTTTTCATTCATCCACTCAATTTCAAATGCATTTTTTGAACTTGTAGTGGATGACACTTGATGTTAGTACAGTTTTTTGAAATATTAATTCATTAATTAAATTTAATTAATTAATTTTAGTTTTATAGGGGAGCAAAAAAAAAATTTCTCTTTATAAGATATTTAGCAGGATATAAAGTTGGGGAAAAAATACCGTCAGTAGTGGCGAAGCGTGTAGATCGCTGGAAAAATTTCTTTCAGATTCTTTTTTTCATTCTGGGTTCCAGTCTGGGTCAAGGAGCGAACAAAAATGGAAAACAGATTTTTCTTTGTTGACCTGAGTAGGAATTGACTTAAAATTTGTTTTATATTACTTGTTTTTATGAACAACTCTGTATTTTTTTAAACAACATATCAATATCATTAACAATTTTAACTAGAGCAGAGTCCATTTAAACCATTACCATGTTATACATTAATTACTTAGTAAAGTAAGACCAAAATAAATTACTTTGTAACTTTGAAAAGCGCAACAAAAATATGTTGTTGTTTCAGAATTATAGAGTGTAATTTTGAAGAATGTTTTTATTTGAAAAAAAAATTGATGGTATCCAATATTTTCTTGAAAACTAATTTCCTGTAATGCTGCATAGTGACATAATTTATTTTATTATTCAATGAAAAAAAAGAAGTTACTAAAATAATCAAATGCATGTCAATAATCAAAATTACATAACATAATCAAAAGTGTAGTTAAAAATATTATGGTAGATATTTTACAGGAAATTTCTCAGAATATGGTACAACATGTTCAATGGTACTAAAACGAAAATGGTGGATTTTTCCGATATTTTCTTTAACCCATAACAGGAGATGCGGTCTCACAGACTCCACATCCTTATAAATTTTTAAAAACCTTCTGATTAAAATATCATTTTTGATATTTCACTTAGATATTCTTTAAACTTTAACTGACAGCAAAAAAAAAATGTTTTCACATTTTATATTAAAATAAAGCTTTTCCGAGAATCATAGATTTTTCAATGAAAAATCGTATGCTACAGTAAATTGTATTAATTATTATGATTTATTTAGTATGTAAAATAAATTTCATGTGGAGAATATTCAACATAACACAGTACAGAAAAATTTTGGCAGTGACTGAAGTATCAGTATCTCACAGATTTCTAGAAACAAATAATCCAATCCTCTTCTTCTTCTTAAACGCATCCACTGCATGATTTTGTAAGTGCATTCCAAAAACAAACAAGGTTTTTGGCAAGATAAACATAAATATGCTCTTTCTCTTTTTCTTGCTTGGAGGCACAAACGACTTGTTTTCCTTGATTTTAAGTTTTTTTTGTTTTATGTTGTGCTCCACATTCTTCTTTCCTAAAATCCTTTTTATCTTCAGGCTCAATTCTCGATTTATTCTTGGACTTTTAACTCTTATACGTAGTAGTGGTAGGACTAAATATTTCTCTAATGATTCAAAAACACCATCAAGGTCCATATAGGGTTTGGGAATAGCCTTGGTGAAAAATGTATGCGTTTATTGTGCTCATGTTCTGCTAACCGATAGAAAAGAGGCATAGGCCAACACGTTGTCCTCCTGCTGCATGAATGAACAGAGAATTTTTTTCATTTAATGCATCAACACCACCTTGGGTTTTGTTGTAAATTGCTATACCTACTTCTTCATTAACGTCTGAAGAAATTTCAGTCTGTTGAATGGAATTTTCACACTGACAAAAATCTTCTTTACAATCACTAAAGTCACTTCCAACGTCATCTAGAATATTTTGCAGTTCTCCACATAACGCGAATCAGATGAATGAATAAATCTCCCGTATCCAACGCGGTCTAGTGGATAGATGCATAGCGCTCTTGCCTTTGGTATTACAGGCTTCAGGTTCGAATCCAGGCGGTGACATGGATGTTTGTGAGAGGTTCTGAAATCCACTTTAAATCGTAAAATACACAAAAATAACCGTAGAGCGACAAAACCAAAAGTCGGATCCAAATTTAGAGCCATAAGAACTGCTAAATAAAAATGTAATACTGAAAGGGAAATGAGATCTCACAGACCAATTTTGAAGAATGCGATTTTCTAAAATATTTTTTTTCTAATGCAGCTGGCAAACACTTAGACAGCTTGGTCTTGGATGACTTAGCGCAAGCTCTGCACAGACGTTACTCACTTTGCATTACCCAGGGCGCATATAATTTGAAGATAAGCCACGGACGGAGTAACAATGCCCCGGCAACGCTTCACGATCCCTATTAGACCGAGACCTCCATGGTTTTAGTGGGTTCCGAACCACTACAAACATCCATGGCATCGCCGGGACCTTTGGTGCCACATACTTCAGGTTCGAATCCTGGCATTGGCATGGTTGTTCGTGAGTGGTTCGGAATCCCACGTTAAACTGTGGGTGCTCATCTAATTAACCAAAGTGTGCAAAAAATGACCGTAGAGTGAGCGACAAACCAAACCAATCCCTCAGGTGAGAGTCTTGAGGCTGACTGGGCGTTTCTCCTAAACGACAAGTGGGGGGTGCTCTGTCATTTTTGTGTAAGAAGAAGCACGGTAACTAATTGAAATAACTAAAATCACATTCTGCGAACCAATAAAAATTCATATACTCTATTCTAAATTCTTATATAAATATTCTAAATTCTCTATATACTCTATTCTAATATTCTATTACATATTCTTGTAATGATTTAAAAATAAAACTAAAAAGTAAATAATATGTTAGTAGTGTAAAATGAACTACTCTGTATCGATATAATAAAGCAGTTTTTAAAGTAATAGGACATCACTTTTTTATATATTTATTATGCTATTATCGCAATTTTTTGAACAAAAGTTGCCGTAAATATCCCAACGGACCCTAAAAATTTTGCCAATTAATGTGGGGATAGTCCCTCACAGAGCCAAATCAATGGAGCCATAAATCAGTGCTTAATAAGAGGGTTTTTAAACAGCCAACAAAAGACTACTTAAGAAACAAAACTGTAATTTAAGTTAAGAAATGGACCTTTTCTCTTGTCCACTTTAATCCCGCTCATGAAATATTGGCAACTAAATCCTCACATCATTTTAATAACTTGGGTCAATAACTCTGGCCATCGATTCTCTTATATATTTTTTTTTTCATGGTACCAAAAAAAGTGCAATTCTATTTTTAGGGAGCAATTAACTCACCGGGCGGCCGTAAAAAACTGGGTGGTGCTTTGTAAAAGAAGAGCTGATCTGACACAAAACGGGTGGTTTATTTCCCGGGCTTTTGAGTTATTTGATTGCCGAGGGTCGAGACGTCTCGTGAACAAAGGGGGCTGGAAGAACACGTGTTTGTGTTTCTGCTGAGTTGGCAGGAAAGCGGATGGACTTTGTACTTCCTGTGAATTATGAAAGACACATCACCGTTTCTGAATTCAGCTGTTATTGCAATTGTACACCATAATTCATTCGTGCTTGATCCACGTTTGATGACGAGGATAGAACTTTATTCCCTACGGAGCTGTGATGCCTTTTGCAATTAATTAATGGTCAAAAGCAAAAAAGAATTGCCAAGCTTGTATTCAGGCTACGTTTGAATAAAAAATATTGTGTTTAATTGTGCTTTTTGTTGAGGCTGGTTCTTTTGGAGTTTTAAAAGATCATAAAATATTGATGACCGTTAATGTCAGTTGTCAACATTGACAAGGGCCACCATTCGATCGATAGATGTCTGTCAGCCAATTAACTGGTAATAAAATTAAATTACAGTATAATCCGCTTCAGATTAGGAGTGTATTTCCATTACAGATTAAGCAGAAGTAGCAGATCGAGCAGCAGCACAGTGAATGAATCACTACTGTCAATCATTCTAGATCGCTAATCTGATTCGTCAAAAAGTTGCGTCAAAGTGTTACCAATGGAAATGCATCCTAAAATTAAAATGTTACAAACGTGATATTATTTGCATTTATGACTTTTTTTATAAAAATTTTCTTATAAGAATTAATTTTTCGGAAACCTCCGGTTGTAGCATTTTTTCCCACTGGAAGAGTTGTAGCATTTCTGTGTCCAGGGAAAGAAACGGTATGGTCTTTTTAACAAGTGCATAATAACAACCTATCACTCAAATCTGCAGCAGATAAACAGTAACGTGGATATTTGCTAATATATGTAATTATTTATTTATACTAATGAGAACAACCCTGTCACTCTTTAAAAAAATATCATTTAAAAATCCCCAATAATCCATTTAATAACATACCTAAAAATCCGCAATAACTCATTTAATAACATATC